>JAKUCV010006390.1:30575-69640 GCA_028386065.3 Turnera subulata
GGTTTGATGGGTACTAACTATATCAACAAGGTGCACCTACCTTTTCGGTGCTTATTCTAGAAAAACTCCAAAGTTAAACGTGCTTGACTTGGAGCAATTCTAGGATGGGTGACCTCCTGGGAAGTTTTCCCCGGAAACGTGCGAGTGAGGACAAAGCATGTTGGAAAGGTCCCGTGTTGGTCTGTAGTGACAGTCGACAAGCCGGGACGTTACAGTGGGGCCCGGGTGGCCGGGAAAAACCGGGAGAGAGAAGAAATGTAGCCGGGAAAGAGGAAGAGAAAGGAAAGAGAAGAAGAGTGGCCTCAGGCAAGCCTCATGGCCGGTCCGGATTCTCGCGTCGGGATCTCGCAAATGCA
The DNA here is from genome assembly GCA_028386065.3 of Turnera subulata. Lineage (NCBI taxonomy): Eukaryota > Viridiplantae > Streptophyta > Magnoliopsida > Malpighiales > Passifloraceae > Turnera > Turnera subulata. The sequence continues at coordinate 30,932 of JAKUCV010006390.1, forward strand.
GGGATACTCTCGTCTTTCCGACAAATCCCGTCCCGAGTCCAAAAATACAACTTGGGCTCGGAAAATCCGATTAATTCCCCTGAACGTCGTCCAAGTCTCGGAACTGGAAACCGAGGCTCGGTTAGTTAGGAAGACAATCCCGAGCGCGGGAAAATTCTCGGTTTTGAAAAAAAACGACTTCCGATTTACCGTAATTAATTACCCAAGAGTAATTCAATAGCAAATCACGGTAAGACAATTTCTACAGTCCCGGTAAAAATCAAAAATTTTACCCGGGCTGTTACATTCTACCCCCCTTAAAAAGAATTTCGTCCCCGAAATTCCGTCTTATCCGTGGGTCCTACCACGATAAGTTTCTGGCACACTCTGCCAGATATCCAACCTCGACATGAGATACCGCTTATACCCTTAAGCGACATCTCATCCACTTATAAATACCAAACCTCACAGCTGAGTCATTCATTCTCAGCCATGGACTCTCCACTTCGTTCTCGAACGACCTCAGACTCCGAGAACAACAGCTACATCGGTGGCAAAGCTTTCCCAACAAGCTCCGATGAAGAGCCTCCAAAGAAACGCTTCAAGACAAACATCATCGGCCTGCAGGAGCATATGGTCGTTTCCCCAAAACGACGCAAGAAGCGAGTCCCCAAGAAATCTGAAGATCGCAAGGGCAAGGCGGTAGCTGAGAGCAGCACTCCGCAACAGAAGCTAACGCAACTGAACTTCTCGCTGAAGAAGATCAGCTCGGCGGTGGCGCAAATCAAACTGGCGTGCATGGAGCTCTTCCCGCACATGGAAAATGTCAAAAAGATTGTAAAAGATCTAGAGAAGCAAGTAGCTCCTTAGAGCACTTCTCCTCCTGTTGTAAACCGTATTATGAAATTAATAAATAAATTTCCTTTTTAAACCAAATCTCTTGTGTTATTAAATCTTATGTTAAACGGAAAATTAAATATCTCAAGACAAAATAAAACTTGTCAATAAAATATAAAATCAAACATAAAGAATTCAAAAATAAAACTCGTTTAACAAAAACAAAAAGAAATTAAAATAAAACACGTTTTCATGATCAGTGCCCGTACCAGACGTAAACATCCTCGAACCACAAAACGTAACTCGAACAGTTAACGGTGACGTCTGTTTTGTTAACTCGCACGGCGATGATCACGAGCACGTCCTGTGTCTCTCGAAGGACACGTTACCCACTTGTTCAAAAATTCCGCATGAGCCAAAAACGTCTGTCTCGTCTCGTATCTCTCCACGATGTCCGAACAGCTGTAAACTTGTCGCACATGCACTCTTCTCGAGGCACGGTCCCATCCGTCTAACCTCAACGGTCACGGATGCATGTGTTAAAAGATGCAGGAAAAATGTAGTAAGACCATGAAAACAAAAGACAAGGTAGCCAGAGCGAAGAAAATCAAGAGATGGAAAAAGGCTGAAAAACTCTGGCGTTGTAGTCCCAAAAACGCGTAAAGTATCAAAGCAATAAATGAAAGCAACGGTAAAATTCAAAAAAAACAGATCTTGAAAATCAAAAACGGTAATCACGCTCCCCGTAAGTGTATAAAAGAAGGAGCGGTGATGTGGAAATCATCAAAGCATTTTAAAAGCAAACAAAACTCTCAGAAAAACAAAACCACAACGTTCCAAAAACAAAACCCCACACGTCCAAAGACGATGCCTGCTCCATCCTCAGTCTTCTTCGTCGAAGGTGCCAATCTCGGCAGGAGAAACCGACTGGCTTACAGCATGGTCAACGAACGTGCTGAGGAGCTGCCGAACGAGCTCGGCAAAATGCCACGACTGGTCTTTGTCGACGAGCTCTACTCTTCAAGATTCTTCGTCACTCCCATGGAAGAGGTGTTCTTCCTAGAGGACCATGGGACACTGAGGACTTCTTACTACGGCTCAGCAAACTCCGTGATGTTCTTCATCTCGGATAGGCTTCAAGAGTTCAACCTGGAGTCCACTTGCCAGACTGTGGAGCAAGGTGCTTACTACCAGCTCGCAATGACAGCCCAGAGCATACCCAGAATGACTCGGCTACCTCCAACCTGGCCAAAGGTACGGCTACTGGTGTGGAACTGCAGAGGAGTGGCAAGGCGTGCACAAGAATTCTCGCGTACTTTGAGGGACTTGAAGAACCAGTACAAGCCCAACAAGGTTCTTCTGACGGAGACACAGTGGCAACCACGAGACGATCACGGTCTGATTCCACTCCGATTCCCTCAAGCTAACCGGTTCGAGATTCCTGGTCAGCGCGATAGAGGCGGCATGTGGTTCTCTTGGAGCGATAGAGTCACGGTCAACGTCAACAGTGATGCAAACAGCTTCCGTGTCAACGTCGTTGCAAACCGTTAAATGTATTTTTATTTTTATATAATATCAAAAATCCATGTATTACTTCCCCTTTTTTTAAATTATCAATGTAATATTTCTATTTGCAATCAATATATTAATATTTTCCTTTGTTTCCAAAGTATCAGTATTATTAATAATATTTGCAATTTCGCTTATTTATGGCATCATTACCTCTTATGTGTATGTTCCGCGACAGCTGGCGTCCCTTGACTGGATCCATAATGCACTAACTAAATGATATAAAATATAAAAAACTGGAGCGAACTATGCAAACAAGACAACAACACACATAGACTGTCCCAACAAGACCTAACGCCCACTCCGCTACCAAAATGAAACGCCCCGACCCGTATTTACCGTACACAGTAAACACGTGCCGGAACTGTGACGACCCAACCCAACATGACTCAACATACAGTGTGTACAACAACAACTCGGCTCCAACGGCCCAAAATAACAAACATCAATATTAATAAATCCGGCCCAATGGCCCAACAACAATAATAATATGCACAGCGGAAGACTTTAACTCACATAAACACTGTAAGCAACAACAATATGGCCCTACGGCCCAACGACAAAATAAACAACACAGCAAAAGACTTAACGACTCACAATGACTCTGTATGCAACCCATGATGCAACTAATGGATCCGAGTCCTGTCCAAGGGATAACGCCGCAGCCTGTCTGGAATGCAATATACCTGAACCACAAATAACTCAACCTACGGGATGAAAGCCCGCAGGTGAGGGGTGAGTCCGAAGTGCCCACCGGGTAAACCCATAAGCAAATATACATATACAACACCGTAAATAATCCAAGTCACAACACAACAACTAACCAAGGTTCTCACGAACCTTAAATACACACTGGTGATTCTAGACACACTATTCCAATTTTATTATCAGGGCCCCTATCACAAGTTAAATGATGGCCGTCGCCTGGTAGTCAAGCTAGCTAGCCCGTGGACCCCTCCCCGGTACCTCCACGTAATAACTGGCACAGACAGGGAGCAGGACCAACCACTAACTCTCCCCCAGTGCCCAAACAATAACAATAACTTGGTACAGACAGGGAGCAGGCACCAGCCACTAACTCTCCCCCAGCACCATAATCTAAGACTACCATCTGGCTGTTCCAACATTTAACTGTGACTTACTAGATGTCTAAGTGTTTCCATTTTATTATTTTCTTTCCCCTCGACTAGTTACTACATTTCTATCATCCAACCATTATCTCATTATCCCGAGCAGGCTCGCAGCCTCTCCGCTCGTCTGGATAATATCCAATACCAAACTGTCTTCACATAATAGTACCTCCGGTACTCAACTCACACAATTCTACAGTCAACAACAGCAACAATCTCACTTATATCCACAAATCCCAACATCATCAATAATATCAACAACAATAATAATTACACAACATCAACGGCAACAATTATCATCTCAATTCATCACACAACAAGCCATACACAGCCACAAAGTATCATACCAGCACCATTGGACTCAGTAAACAAACAGCAACTTGATATCACGGGATGTAAATAAATATTTACTTAACCTCACCTTAGCCGATTACTCAACTCTGGAAACATCGATCGGTCCAAAGCCGGTTCCACAGGAACTGCTCGATATCATAACCTATACAACAAAACAATGCATACACATAAATGCACATATTCGGTACTCTATGATGCCAAACTGCGTAATAACCCATCCCGGTTTTTATCCTTTATTATTTCCATTTACCGAAAATATTTACCGTACGTATTTCCGAATATAATTTCGGTACCATACTTTAATTAAAACTCTTTTCAAAATATATTTTCATAAAATAATTATAATTTCCCAAAATAATAATTACTATAATTTCCTAGAATTTATAATATATATATTTCCATACTATTTCCATAAAAATTATTATACTTCCCAAATATAGTTTCCAATTATTATTTTCTTTAGAAAACTCCATTTCCAAAAAATATAACCATATAACTTATTTTTCTGATAATAAATACGAATTTATTAATATACATATATATATTTTCTAAAGACAAAATACATTTCCATGCCATTATATATTAACATAATAATTTATTTATTTGGACTATTATTTGCGTATACTACATATATATTCCCAAAATATTTCCTTAATTTAATTTTCAAAACATATTTCCCAGATTTTATTTTTATTACTTATTATTATTATTTATTATTTTTAATTTCCGGACTGGGCCGAATAGTGGCAGCCCAGACATCCAAAATCCCAACCACACTAGCCCACTCCCAAGCCCACAGAATTAACAACCCAACAACACAGCCCTACCCAAGCCCAACCAAGCAAAGCCCAATTAAAACCCATAACTTATAACCCATCAAAACCCCAAACCCAAACCAAAACTAAGCCCAAACTAAAACCCAAGCCCATTACCTATCAAACCCAAACTCAACATCCAACACCCATATCCATCAGCCCAACCAAACCCTCAAACCCGCGGGTCAACCCGCGACCCACATCATACAAACCGGGTCGTCAACAACCCCTGGATGGCTCACCTATAGCAGCGGCGGTGGCGCAGGATGAGGCGAGCGGCATGGCTGACGGGGCGAGGCGAGCACGAGCGCGGCGGCGACTGCAGATGGGGGCGGTGGCATCGCGGGGAAGAGGCAACGCGAACGGCTGCGGGTGGTGCTTGGCGGCGGCTGTAACGTGCTGGTGGTCGCTGCTGCAGGTCGTCCCGGCGTCGCGTGAGGTGGAGGCGGCGAGGAGAAGGTGCGGTTCGCGGGCGGCAGGGGCCATGAATATATTTTTCCCAAAATATATTTTTCTAATATATATATATTTATATCTTTTAGAATTTATATATATTTTTATTTATTTTATTTATTTATTTTTATAACTAGGCTGGGCCATGAATAGTGTTGGTCCAGGCCTTGCACAGTACCAAGTCCAGACCCAGACTCAGCCCATGCACAGCCCATTCCAAGCCTAAGCCCACAATCCAGCCCAAGATCCACCTCTCACTACTCGGGTCAACCCGACCCGCGACCTCACATCCGGGTCTGCTCAAGCTCACCTTGATGAGCAGGTGGCGGCGCGACGAGTCTCTGGCGAGGGAGGAACGCGGGCGACGACAGGCGACAGAGCGGCGGCAGTAGGTGGATCATGGCGGCGTCGATGGGTGGACAAAGGGGCCGGCGACATTGCTGCTGTAGGTGACGGCGCGTGGAGGCACGTGGCTCGACTGTCACACGTAGGAGGACACGACGACGATGACGACGCAGCAAGAAGGATGGCGCGACGCGAATGCTGGTGGTCTCTGGTGGCGGTGTAGCGAGACAAGGGCGTCGATGGCGGCATCGGCGTGGAGAGGAAGAAGAGGGAGGAGGTGGCGCGGTGAAACGAATGGTGATGGGGTCTCTCGTCCGGCCGGCTGTGCTGTTGGCTGGGCGCGATGGCGACGGGCGAGGGGAGAAGATCCAAGGGAAGGGGAAGAGGTGGCGGCTGATGGTGGTGCTACGGTTTGGGTGGGTCACGGTGGAGGTAGAGACATCGGTTAGTTTGGGTGCTTTCATTTTTTTTTTTTTTGGTTTTGTGGAGAAGGCAGGGAAGAAACTGGCGAAGAATGGTGCTGGTGGTTGCAGGAAAATGAAGTTGGCAGAGAAGAAAAATGGTGTACTGGGTGCAGAAACTCACGGATATCACAGGAGAAAAAGGCGAGCAACTCACAAGCAACACAGGCCATCACAGGTCCACAGTGGGTGGCGGCTGCGTGACTCAATCACGCAGTCGTGTCCAGACCGGACCAGAAAATAACTGTAACACCCCCATTGTTATTTTCCGGTGTGATTTTTCCGAGAATTCTGGGACCCGAAAAACACCAACTTTTGGTCCGTAAAATCCACGAAAAAATTCACGAGCGTGGGAAACTCTCGGTTACGAAAAACGAAGCTCGATTTACCTTGAATTAATTACCCAAGATTAATTCTATCGGTAAATCATGGTAAAAAGACTTTTACAGTCCCGGTAAAAATCCAAATTTTTACCCGGGCTGTTACATTCTACCCCCCTTAAAAAGAATTTCGTCCCCGAAATTCCGTCTTATTCGTGGGTCCTACCACGATAAGCTTCTGGTATACTTTACCAGATGTCCAAACTCAACGCGAGATACTGCTTATACCCTTAAGCGACATCTCCTCCGCTTATAAATACCAAACCTCATACTGGCAAACTCACACACAGCCATGGACTCACCACTGAGAAGAAGGACGACCTCAGACTTCGAGGACAACAGCTACATCGGTGGCATTGCCTTCCCAACAAGCTCCGATGAAGAACCTCCCAAGAAGCGGTTCAAAACCAACATCATCGGCCTGAAGGAACACATGGTCGTCTCCAACAGACGGCGAAAGAAGCTTGCCGGCAAAGAAGCTGAGGATAGGAAGGGCAAGGCAACGGCTGAAAGCAGCACTCCGCAGCAGACTCTGACGCAGCTGAACGTCTCACTGAAGAAGATCAGCTCGGCGGTGATGCAGATAGAACTGGCGTGCGCAGAGCTCTTCCCTCACATGAAAAACGTCCAAAAACTTGTAAAAGATCTAGAGAAGCAAGTAGCTCCATAGAGTACTTCTTCTCCTGTTGTAAAACCGCTATGAATAAATAAAATAAGTTTTCTTTCTAAAACAAAACTCTTTTCAAGTATGTACTTTCCAAAATAATTATTATTTACCATGTATATATATTCCCAAAATAATTATTTCCCAAAATTATTTCTTTTTCAAAATTATATTCTCAGAATTATATAATCCATATATATATCCAGATTTTTATTATTACTATTATATTTTTTTAATAAACGAACTGAGCCAAAAGTCTAAGCCCAACCCCAGTATCCCCAGGTCCAGGTGCTGAGGCCCAGACCAAGGCAATAGCCCAAGTCAACAGCCCACAACCCAAATCCATCTTCACCCTCAGCCCAGGCCCATGACCCAAACGCGACCCGACCCAAAGCCACACACCTCGGGTCAACCCGACCCAAACACCATACAACCGGGTCATGCTCACCTCGTGAACTGCAGCATCGGCGCGATGATCGGCACGGGACGGAGACGCGTCGACGAAGGCAAAGGCGTCACAAGCAAGGCGCGACCGGAGCGAGGAGGAGGTGCAGCCCGTCTGGTTCTCCGTCGTTCGCGGCTCGTCGGGAGACGCAATCGAGCAGCGTCGGCTGGGTCTGGTCGGCGACGGCACGGGGAGTACGATGGGGAGGGTGGTGTCACGTGTGGCGGCCCGGTTCACCTACGTGTGAACAGTAACGAGGGGAGGGAGGAAGAGGAGGGTGGCGGTGGTGTTGTGATGTTGATGATGTGGCAGGTTCTGATTGGTTGCCTGGTGTGTTGTGTGTTGTTTTTTTTTTTTTTTTCTGGTATGGGTGTGCAGCAGGTGATCGGGGATTTGCAGAGGAAAGCTATGGGTTGTATGCAGGATGGAGATGGTTGTGTACTGGAAAAGCAAGAAACACGGTAAAGGGAAAAGAAACATGCAGTGGTACTGGCTCCTCACGGGTTAGACAATCCATTCACATGCTTCACAGGAGAAAGGCGGCGGCTGCCTTAACACTGTGCAGCATGTGAAGCGTGTCCCGTCCGGACCAGAAAATAATTAATGTACCCCCTTGACTTTATTTCTGGCCCGATAACTCGGGGTTAAACCCGACTTTTCTGAAGATTCCTGGACCCGAAAAATTCCAACTCTAGTCCGGAAAATCCGCAGAAAAATCCCGAACGTGGGACAGGGCTCGGTTTCGGAATCCAAAGCTCAAATTACCATAAATTAATTATCCAAGATTAATTTTTATGGTAAATAACTATAAAATAAATTTTACGGTGACGGTAAAAACGTAAAAATTACCCGGGCTGTTACAAGTAACGTATTACATATTTTTATTTTTGATAATATTTATATTCGTGTTATCATTGATTAATAAATTTACCTATATGATAAAAAATCAATTCCACATAAAAAAATAACCCAAAAATTATGTTTATAGATGTTACACTACATTCAATAAGAATCAAGATTTTACAAACTCGTTGCTATAAAATGGACAAAGATAAAGATTCAAATATTTAAGTGGCTTTGACTAGGATTTAATTGAAAGCAATTGAAGATATATATTTTATTAAAATTTTTGATAGAATATTAACGATAAAAAAATAAAATACAAAATTATGACATCAATTATCCTGATAAAATGAGTGGAAAATAATTATTTTCATATTACGGAAAGAATGATTTGAATGATTTGAATTGACTTACATTGTATAGTTTCACAAATTTTTTAAAAAAATTGTATTGACCTATGAAGGAGTTGGGGCTGGTTGATTCCAGAAGAATTGACAAATAAAACTTTGAAATAAAAACTTACAGCACTTTTAAATTTTTAAACTTATATCAATATAAAATATCTAAAATCATAAACCAAATAACCAACAAGAAATTTATAACTATATAGATTTTTTAAAATCAGAAACCAAATAACCAAATAAAAAACTTATTACAATACATATTATTTTAAACTTATAATATGATGTAAATTTTGTTTTTTTTTTTTCCTTTTTAACACACTACTAAACTCAACCTCCAAATCCAACGGTTGTGATACCAATTCGTTAACCAGAGTTACACCGAGAGTCGGCTAAGAGCATCCTAAGTAAACAAACACAGATAAAAGCGAGTGAGTGATTGTTAGATTCTTTCCAAGAAATCTTCGTCTCTTCTTCCATCCTCAGAAAAACAAAAACAAAACAAAGCAAAAGAAAAAAAACACGAACTGATTGTAGTTGAAAAGAAGATAACAAAAAAAACATGTCGGACGAGGAACATCATTTCGAATCAAAGGCTGATGCTGGAGCTTCCAAGACCTACCCGCAGCAAGCCGGCACCATCCGCAAGAATGGCTACATAGTCATCAAGAATCGTCCTTGCAAGGTGGGTTTATCTCACTACCCACCACCCCTTTCTTCAATTTCTGACTTTGATGATAGATCTCTTTTCTGGGTTTGTTTTGTTGTTTCTATGAGAACTGATTCTATTTTCAAAGATTGCTTTTTTATTTCTGGAATTGTTAATTTTGTGTGGATTTCCTTACTGATTTTTGCAGGGGAGAGAGTTTTCTCTTTGATTTTGTATACTACAGATTAGTTCGGTTGACAACCGACACTGAAATTTTGCAGCTTGATATAGATTACAAAGGTTTTTGATTCACTGTTGTTTGATATTGTGGAAACAAATTGGGGCTTTTGTGTCCTAATCACACAAAGTTTTGCTTTTTTTTTTGTAATTATTGTTAAAAGTTTGTATAGAAATTCATAATCTTTTGATGATTCATATTGGATATATGGAAGTGATTCACGAGGGTTTCTGAGCATATAGTGAAGAAGAGGTGAATGGTTTGGTGTTGAATCTTTTTACTGGGAGTCATTCATCTCAGTGTTATTCTAGTTTCTGGGGAAGAGCTACTTTTCGAAAAAGTCACAGAAAAGTGCCATTTTATGTGCACACCACTATATATATGTTTTCCGTTAATTTTCCTATTCTGCCCAGGAAATTAGTTGTGGTGGTGAGAGATGCAGTGTGAATCTATATTTTATATGTTTTGAGAATCACCTAGATTGATTTCCCCCAACTTAGTCAAGGGACGGATTATATCAGAATCATTGTCGAGGACAACATAACTTGGAAAAATAAATAAGAGTGGGGGAATAGCACTAATTTTTGTTTTAGAATACACTAATTAAATAAATCATTAACCTAAAACTTGTATGTCCTAGAGACAAATCTTTTCGTTTGGGTAGCTATATTACAACAACAAATCCTAAATCAGCTACTATTCCAGTTTTCTGTGTTTTCTTTGCAATAGTGATAATCAGCTGGAGTGACTTTGAGTTTGTCATTATTTCTTATTCTTTGGCACTCCTTTCTAAATTGTTGTGTGCTCTCTTAACAGGTTGTTGAGGTTTCCACATCAAAGACCGGCAAGCATGGACATGCTAAGTGCCACTTTGTGGGAATTGATATATTCAATGGGAAGAAGTTAGAAGATATTGTTCCCTCGTCCCACAACTGTGATGTAATATTACTCCTATATTCTTTGTCTAGATATGGTTTGTTTGGTGTTAATATATTTCTTGGTCTTTTGGATTGACATTTGTTCATTTCATTTTGTAGGTGCCCCATGTCAATCGTACTGATTATCAGCTGATTGATATCTCTGAGGATGGCTTTGTAAGTTTCTTTTAAATGTCTCTTCTTTATGTTAAAATATTCGAGACTCTGACCGTCTTTATCTATCTTCGATAACATTTTATGAATGCCCTCGGACTCTGCGGAGTTAGGAGTTTGGGTGCTAACTTTGTGTAATATGGAAGTGACTCTCTGTCACTTCTCACCACGCATTGTAATTCAAACATAAAGTAGGGAAGTTACTTTTAACCAATTGAACTGAAAACTATTAGTGCTAGAGGGAGTTTTGGTTTTCATACTAAACATGCAGTGATCTGAACTAATTGAGATTCAATATGCTGTAGGTGAGTCTTCTCACTGAAAATGGCAACACCAAAGATGATCTGAGACTCCCCACTGATGACTCTCTACTGACTCAGGTGAGTTTTACTGAGACAACTTATAGCTCACCTGATATGCTTAGCAACTTATTAACCTTTACTTGACGGATGTCCGTGGTTTCACACTAAAGATGCTTTACTTACCTCTTGATGCCAGATTAAAGATGGATTTGCTGAAGGCAAGGATCTAGTGGTGTCTGTTATGTCTGCCATGGGAGAGGAGCAGATATGCGCCCTTAAAGACATAGGTCCTAAAAATTAAACATAATGTCATAGCTTGTTGTGGCTGATGGTGGAAGTTGCGAAAATATTATATCTATGTTTGTGTACAAGTCCAACAAATGAAGCCAAGATTTCAGCTATGTAATTGAAGTCATAAGGCATGTAATGGATGGGGAAAACATGGAATCCTGGTATCTCGATAAATGCTTGCGGCAGGGATGGAATTTGATATATTATAGTTGGCATTCATTTGTCTTAAATAAAGATTTTATTTCTCTAGAATAATTTATTTGGTTTTTTTAGTCTCAAAAGCACGTTATTTAAAAAAAAAATTATCGGAAGGCATGCAGTTGATAAATACGCAGAAGACTAATTGGATTTTCTTATCTTATCATCGCGTAAGTTATGGTTAGTGGCCAGGCATCACCTTGTTCTGATTAGGATGCAATTTCTTTGGGATGGGTTTGGTGTATGTTTGAGCGATTGATAATTTCACAGAAGAGACTGAACCTAACCTTTAGGGAGCTTTGTAGCGCATAAGAACTGATGTAATAATATACGTACTTGTCATAGGATAAAGTTTACGTCAGTTGTTGAGAAGAAAGTTATGATTTGTCCTGTGATTGCTGCTTTCTATACAAATCTTTTGCAAGAGGGCACATTTATATACACCTCCCTGCCTCTGCCATATTTTAGTGGAAGATTAACAATTATATTCTGAACATAAGGCAGGTTCTACTGTGGGTTTATCCCACACAGCTAAGGGGTGTGTGTTGACTCATAAGAAGCGACATCCGCATTAATTAGTATGCTTAGTTGATTGTATATATATAATTCGGTCAAAGAAAATTGTATAATACTACTTATAATCAAGTTTTTAAAACTCCGACCGATGGTCAAACTATATGGCGTCACAATGATCAAACCCCGGATTCAACCAAGCATTTTACACAATCATTAACCGAGATAGGGCTCTAGGTCTTGGCTGCAAGTATAAGAAGCGTTTAATTTCTGTAAATATCTCCAGGAGAAACATCAGCCTTCATTCCTTAATACAATTTCTTTTGGTGGAGATGCCAAATACAAGCTGCATGTCTCTTGACTTGCTTTTCCTCACCTGCAGATCAGTATTGCGAGCACAATCAGAAGAAGTTCATTCTCATGGCTGATACAGAAAATGAACCATGATCCTATGACAATTTTAGAGATTCATTTTTCTGGAAGTATCATCACCAACAGAAAACGGTAATCTCAAAACTGGACAAAGTAGAATTGCTGTAACTTAAGCATGCTTTTGTACATTCAAAACATAAGCTATAGCATCCAATAAGATGCAACCAATTGCATCATCAAATCTTTTACAGACCAAAATGAAAGCAAAGATATGACGCGAACTTACCATGGTATCACTTATGAAACTTTACTGGTAGAGGAATTGCCATAGACATAAGAACCAAATCCCCAGAATGTAAGTAGAATAGAAAGTATCTTAAACCCGCTCATGGGATCATGTAACAAAATAACAGCAGCAATACTTGTGAGGGGCACCCTCACTGCATTAAGAACACCAGCCAGAACAGTAGAAGACAAATAAAGCACAGCAGTAGCTCCTAGGACCCCTAGCTGAAAAGTAATGGCACTCCATACAAGAACTAGGACATAAGAAGATTCACCACCCTTGAATGTTCTAGCCTCTGATCTCATCCCTTGAAAATCATGATTCAAAATCATACCGATTGTGGTAAATATGAAAGCAAACAGAGAAACCATGATCTGCTGCTCCAACACAACATGGAAGGATCTTCTGCCCAGTAACTTAATGAAAACGAGCTCTGAAAGAGCGAATATAAGCCCGTGGAGAGCAGATCCCAAGATGTCCCATATAAATCCCATGATATACTGATGATCAGTGACGTTGCCATATCTGTCAGAATCAGAATCCAATCCAATGATAACCACAGCCGCGGTAATTACAATAATAGCGTTTGCAATTGAAGCATTCAGTTTGTTGTTCACTATAAAATATCCACACAGAGCAGAAAACACCAAGGATGAAGAAGCCAGGAGAGCAGCGGTTGATGCTGGCAGGTATGCATAGGCATATGCATACATAAGGTTGTCAGCAGCAGATAAAAAACCCAGAACAATATAGGAAAGGATGAGTTTCAGGGACAAAGGAGTTGGAAAGGTTTTACAAAAGAAACAAGTTGGAACCAAAATTAAAGCAGTTATAGGCCATCCAGCAACTGCCACCCACGAAATAATCCACTTGCTTGTACCCCCATTTGAATAATAGACACGTGACAGAAGGCTGGAAGCAGGAAATGCCACAAGCATTCCTGCAATGCTCAAACCCAGAAGGGTCCAGTGAGAAATTGGCTTTCTTTTGTACGCTTCCAAAGTTTCAGTCTTCCAGTTGGAAAGTTTGTCCCACAGTGAAACTGAAGGTTTTGGTTGTCCCTCTTCCATTCTTGACGATTCCTCATCCATTCTTTCAGCTGACAGCAAACCAATATCACAAACACATGAACCACAAAGAAGAAATAATAACAGACCTAACTGTACATATCCAAAAGATTGTACATTTGGATGTCAAAATTGATTAAATTTGATTCAACTCTAGGTGCATGTGTATCTGCAGGCATGTGATGACCTTCATTCCATGTGGGTCATAATAATCATGCAGAAAATACAATAGATAAGAGGAAAACAGAAACTCTTGAGGAGCAGGAATTGGTCGCTTTTCAATTGTTTTCCCTCACTCAAAAAAACACAGTGACAACAACACATGCCGAACGATGCAAGACCAAAAAAAAGCTAACAATTCAGCCCACACCCACAATTTTGCTATATATACCCATGAATTGAATGCACATATTCATAACACAATTGATATGTAGAGACATCCAGAACCCCACCGACACACAGAGAGTGACAATTCTACATCGGGGAAGCAATAAAGATTGAATTTTGATAACTCCCCACTACAACACTTGATCGTACGCTGAAGAAATTAAAGTAAAACGCAAAGAAAGAAAGAAAGAAACAAACCTGGGTGGAGGAGTGGTTGTTGCATTGACAGAAACCCGAGAGTAATATTGAAATGTGAGAGCAAAAGCAAAATCCCCCACTCCAGATTCCCGGTACTAGTAGGTAGAATTTCCCAAACAAAGCAATGACCTCATTTATTGGCCATGCAATCCATGTTGTTTGTTTACTGTTATTGCTTATGTGGGTCAGATATTTTGCTTGTTTTTCTTTCTTGTTTTCTTCTCCTTCTTGGCGAATGGTATTAATACTACAGTCTAGTACATAGTACAGTGTCCAGCTTTGGGTGTTAGGGTAGCAACTTGTGGGGTTTGGTTGGCCAATTCTTCAGGGTTCACTCTGTTTTTGGGGTTTTGCCGTGTTGCAGTGCAGTGAGATCTAGGCACACATGTGATCCATACTTAAAACAAGCATTCTCCATTATGTTTGTAATCTATAATTTTTAATTGTCCTGTTGTTTGTAATCTATAAATAAGTATTAATTTATGTTCAAGAAGATATAAATAAACTATTAGGTTACCTTCTGGCTCTGTATTCTTTTTTACACGGACGTCGTAATCGTATATTGATTTTTTTCCTTTTAACAAAGACTTTTATGATATGTGCTTGAATATGAAGAAAAATACAAAATATACAATTTCATTCGCACGCAAGTCGCAAAACAACTCATTATGGGTCCCGAACGAAGACTCGACCAAGATATTGCTAGTGAAGCACAGTTAGCCATATACGTGGCTAACTTTGAGCCCATGGAAGGATATAGGCGATTCGCACCCTACGGGGGTTTGTTTTGGGAGATAATTTTTATTCCCATTCAAATTAACGTTTAGAAATTCAAGGCAATTCTAAATATTTTTTTTACAAATCTTTCTCTCTTTTACTCCTTGGGCAATAAAAATAAAAACTTATGCATTAGCCTAGGAACATTTTAAATCCTTTAATTATACTAAATTAATATTCTATGCACTAATTATATAATCTTTGGGAGACCTTGTGTTATGAAGTCGTTATCCTCCCCCTTAAAAGTTAATCCCCTATAACCTTCCCCTACCTCTCCAATTTGGGATCCTATAACATTCCTCCCACCAAATTTCACGATGCTTTTATTGCCGACCGGGCATCCTATCTACTCTATTCCCTCGGTGTGTTGTGATAACAGAATTGGGTTGGGTCGACTATGCTACTACTCGTGACGGAATTATTATGCTCTTCTAATAAAAAATCAATATTGTGAGGATATATAACATCCCTATACTTATGGTCCAAAACTTTTTCATTCATCTCCAATAAGATCATATAGCCTTACTTGCCCCAAATCTCTCACTAGAAGGCCCCTGTGAATTTTAAAATTAACCTTGCTAGCATGAACAATATTAAACCTTATAATTGCGCTTAGAGAAATAATATGAACGAATTTTAAATATGAACGAACCAAACCTTATAGTTTTGACTCTTTAAGATGTTGTTGAAATGGAAAAGCTTTTTATTCAGGTCCATGTATTGTGGGCCCAAAAGGTCTATTTAATATTTATTCCTAATCTCGTCTCCATACAAAATTTGATACCACTCTCCCACTCATGGATGATGATAAGTATATACTTTATTCCTAAAATATGCAAGGTTAGGCCAATTCGGCATCAAAGGATCAACCCAAACTTCTCCCCCACTTGAGACCCACCAATCATAGGCCGAAAACCACCTAACCCTACTATTGTGTGGTGCCAATCCCAACTCTCCACTAATTAAAAACTCTTGCATACAAATTGATTCTAATTTGCTCTGATCCACCGATTTGTTTGAACGAGTTGTAGGAATTATATATGGGCCGATAAACCACGACACTTAATAAATGGGGCTTATGAACTTAGTATTTGGGTCGACAATATATGGATCTGATTACGCTTTTACCAAGAGTTAGAGCTTGAAGAAACTTAAAGTTTGTTAACTCCTTCGGATATTTTGGTCAGTTAAAGGTGTGATCAAAATAAGTATTTTACAAAAGCTCATAATTATCGTCAGTCGTCACCTATGGTAGGTAACTAGTGGGTAATTTAAGTTTACTATTTTATTTTATTTTTTTTGAAAGGAGAAATAAGTGGTTCATTGATTTCTTATCAAATTTTTATAACCAGTAATTAGTTTTGTTCATGTAGTTTTCCAAGGAAAACAAGAAAACTGATACATGCAATTTCTACATATCTTTGTCTCGTTGTACGAGACATGAAAGGAACATTAATGTTAATATAATGTGAGCGATTTCATTAAATTAAAGTTAAATCCCAATCTTTTTGTCGAGTAATTATTGAAAGTCATATTGCTAATCGAGATAGCTTGTCAACTACTCATTGGAACAAGTTATCTTTACTTCATTCCGGCCCTCTAATTAAATATCCGGGCCAATTTGGACCCTAGACTATCTTCTAGTTTCCTAAAATTTGGATTTTACCTTTGGGGCTGCCTGAAATTTTAGCTAGTTTTTTTTTGGTGCTAGAAGAACCGTACAGATTAATGCAGCCAAAAAAGGGGAGAGGATAAAAAAATAAAATATAAAATGTCCATACCCAAATAAGTGTTTTTACATGCATTTAGTGTTTTTGCTATTTCTTCACTCAGAAACACGGTCAATGTTTGAGCAATAAAGATCTCGTTGAACTTTCAAAATAATATTTTTGTGAATAGTATGTATGTCCTACCTCCTGGCCAATGTGCTTCTTACATTCCAACAAAGTCACGTGACATAAGCCTCGCCAAAATGATCATCCCATTTTGTCTTTTTCTTCTCATCCTAATAATGCATTCGCCTCTACAATCTGAACCGTACAAACTACCGCGATCAAGTTAAAACAAAACCCAGATGAACGGCTCAGACTGAATTCATACTTCACTACAAATTTATACGGTACACACAGGAGTCGGACCCATTTTTTTTTAAAAAATATTAAAATCCAGAAAAAGAGAGATGCCTCCTAGTAACGCACCTAATTTGTCACGACATTGCTAGTCAAAGATACCAGTAACAGACAACGGCCACCACCCGCGCCGTTAAATGGAACTATTCAAGTCAAACATGAGAACCAAAGTAACGGAGAAATCAACGGTGTCTGTTATCTCCTTTATCCCCAACCGAGTCAAAATTCGGTCAAAAGATACAAATATCCCCTCCCTATCTTTTAAAACGGCCCGTCTCGGTTTCGGGTCAGCCCAATTTTTGGGTTCGAGTCTTTTAGGACAGTATAAAACCCCATTTTTTTCTTTCTGTAACCGTTTTTCCACAAAAACTTTACTCTCCTGGAGTGAGCTACAAAATCGGGCGATGGCGGGGAGCTTTGAAGGTGGAGGAGAAGAAGAAGCTCTCGCAACGGAAACACAGAGACTACGAGAAGGAGGAGGAGAAGTTGGAACCGGCGAGGGATTGGAGGATGACGGCGGCGTAGGTGGAGAATACGATGAAGAGGCGAGTCAACTCGGCGAGTTGCAGCAACTAGTGGAGTTACCTAGCTCGCAGACGGAGGAGGAAGAGGTGGAGGAGGAGCTGAGAGGAGGGAGAGTTGAAACCCTAGCGATGGGTCTTCCGGCGATATTATCGGAGAACGATCAGTGTTTAGGTGGTGGAGTTCTTATCCGTATATATATATATATTTTTTTTCTATTTCTATTATTGTTTTTCTTGTTCTCAGTGTTCTTTTTTTGTTGGTTTAATTATTTATTTGTTTTGTTCTGTTTGTGTGATTTAATTGTTGAGTGATGTGGCAGGTGTGCAGGAGAATTTGGCTGTGGAGACGCACGTGGGAGCTGAATTGAAGGTTTTTTTTTTTTCTCTTTTCTTTTTCTCTTCCCTTTTTTATTTCATTTCTTTCATTGTTAGCTCTTTTGCCTGGTAGAATTTGACGAAGCTTGTATGATTTTCTTATTTGTGAAATGGTAATTAAGCATCCCAGGATGCCACTGAAATTATAGAAAGTAGTGAAGCTACAGTTTGACTGGAAAGACAGTGATAAAATGTTGACAAAAGGCTGTAACCATTTTCCAAGTCTTGCTTGTGGTTAACTGATGAATAAAATGTAAAAGCTCAAGCATGAGAGGAAAAAATTGGTCTCTCTTGTATTCTTTGTTGAGATTAACTTATAGGATTCTAGTATGGCCTCAAATTATAACCCATTTGCCTTATTCATCTGGCAAGAAAGCATGAACGATGGAAAATTAACTCTCCAAGTACAATTTTGTAGTTCCAACACCTGACATGTATCACTGTCAGTGACCCTCCGGATTGAGAATTTGGTTAGGGAAAGAAATCAGGTAGTAAGGTGATGGGTCTTAGGGTGTCAAAAATAGAAGAGAAAAGGCCTTCTCTGACCATCTACTGACCACTAGACACCTGTTCAACGTGAGAAGCTGTATACGTGAAACTATATATGTTGTGCTTCCTTAGCTGTTAGAGACGATTCATGAAAGTGAATCATGTATCTGTCAATTACTACCAACACAAGCCAGTGAAGGATGGTGTAAATAGCAAAACTTAGCTTCAAGTGAGCAATATCTTTCTTCGGTTGGAGAAATCTTTTCCTCCTGCTGTTTCACCCAAGAAAGCAAGTCTATGTACTGATGGTTTTGGGAAACAAACATTCATCTTCCTATGCTACTTTTGGTTGGTAGTTTTTTCTACTCATATTTGCTTTGGATGCAAGTCTTAGTCGAGTGTTGATATACTGGATCCTTGTCAAATAGTGTGGTTAGTTAATGGTTTGCCTGCATGCCTCTTTAAATATTGTTTTTGGTATGGCTTCAAAATATTAAAAGTAGCAACATTGCACCATTCACAAAGCTTTTCTTTTTCCCACTTTTTCAGTATACTTAAGTTAGAATTCAGATATTCTATTCCCTTCATTGTAGTTTTCATTTCAATCTTTCTCAGGAGGAAACTGGCATGTTAAACCAGGAAATATTGGGGAGTGTGTCGACCCAAAGTGCTGAAGGTCAAACTCAAAATCACACTCAGCCTTCCATGTGTCCACCTTCCTTGCTAGAAATGTCACCAACTTCTGTTACACAACCTATCTCTTCTGCTCCAAGTCCAACTATCCCAGAACGGAGGCTGTCACCACCAATGATTAATAATTCATGTATATCAGAAAGTGATCGTGGTGCTTCTGAGCTTAGAACTCTCACTGTGAAGCTACCGATTCCTGATGGTTACAACTGGCGGAAATATGGCCAGAAGCAAGTGAAGAGTCCCAAAGGTTCCCGAAGTTATTACAGGTGCACCTATTCAGACTGTTTTGCTAAAAAGATTGAATGCTCTGATCATTCAGGTCATGTAATAGAAATTGTTAATAAAGGAATGCATAGTCATGATCCGCCTCGGAAGAATAACTGCTCAAGGGAAAGTAGGGTTACATTATCTGCTGGGGCTGTTTTGGCAAACAGTGTGACAGAGCATGATATCAATTCGCTTAAGGATAGAGATGAAGCAATGTTGTCGAAAGAACCTTCACTAGAAATGCCTACAATTCCTGAAAGAAAACGACAAAACTCTGGCAGCTTTGATGGAGATGAGGAAAGTCAAATTAAACGGGAGCATGTTGGTGAACCTGAGCCAAAACGAAGGCAAGCTTTCCTGTGGATTAGTTTGTTCAAAATTTATTTGTTTTCAGGCATCAACCGTTTGTTAACGTTACCAGGAATGGTAATGGTGGATAAAATTTGACTCTAAATTATCTTCTCTTGCTGATCAGACAGAAGAAAGGTGATTTACAATGTCCAAAAACTCTTGTAAAACCTGGAAAGAAACCTAAATTTGTTGTACATGCGGCGGGTGATGTGGGGATATCTGGTGATGGATACCGTTGGCGCAAGTATGGACAAAAAATGGTGAAGGGAAATCCTCATCCCAGGTGCATGCATATTCTTTCTTTGTAGTGTGACTTTCGCCTGATAGATTGATGGAATATTATCTTGTAATAGTGCTATGCAGTACATCATGTAATTTCTGCGTACAAAGGTTATAACTTTCCAGTTAGCTTATGTTAGGTGATTCACATTCTATTAGCTGCTTAATTTACCTGATGTGGCATATGGTTGAATCATGACAATCTAAATTACATTTTGTCCATGAAACACCGTCAATTTTAGATACTCTACATTTTGAATTAGACTTAATTTTGGACCTTGCTAATTTCTGACTAAAGTGTTTGTGATAGATAGGATATCTCTTGCAAAATCATGCCTGTAAATTTGTAACCAGCTAGTATTACCAGTTGAAATGAAGATGAAGAATTTGAAACAGTGAGGTTTAGTTGTTTCCACTATTATTTTCTTATAGTTGTTAGAAAGAATTTCCTAATGTGCTATATTGCTATCCCCATCCATTTGATGACGTCAACACAGGATATACTTTGTGATCGCAATAGATGTTGACCAATTACCAATAGAAGAGGATATGTGCAGTGAACAAGAAACATTCCTTATATTAGAGGGATAGCTGAAGGATTAAAGCTGAAATAATCAAGGGTTGTTATTTTATCCAAAGACTGAGCTGTCTTCACTAAATCATGTATCATTAACAGAATAATACTAGTAGCCTCTCAAAGTTTAACTGGAAAATTAATATCTTGATAGTAAGAACATAAGATTCCTCCTTTGGGTTCAAACCTCTAGCTGTTCTGTTGGGAAAAGAGTTTTAATTATTCCGTCTTTTTTCTTTTCTGTTTGTACAACGGATAAGGGTGTGGGAATGGGCACAAAGTGGTACTCGAGGATGAGGAAGTAGAGTCGTAGTTCCCCTCTATTGATCATGAGCAAGGAAAAAGGCACTGGTGTTGGTCTTATTATCCATGTTATAAGATAGGGACTTGATGAAGGTATCTTATTACGCATGTTAATTTTATTTTATAGTTTTCTGGGGTTAGAGTCCTGTGGTGGTTCCCTGGGAAGTAATTAAGATTACAATCTTTATGAAGGCATCTTATTCTAGCTATTATTACAATTGTTGTGTGTCGTTTAGATTAGAAAGGGCAGAAGGACAGATACACACGAGGCGGTACTGTTTGCGTACATCATTTGTGCCATTGGATGGAGAAGTAACAGTTTGTCCATCCTTTGTTGGAGTGCCTTGTGGATGATGTTAAGGTCTCTTGCTTAATCTGGAGCTTATATGGACACTTCAGTTGCATCAAGTGGCTTCCAGGGGTACCTGCCTGGTTAGAAAGAAAGATGATATACTTAAAAGCATTTCCTTCTGTCCGTTATGGAGTTTGGTACATTTTTGTGGCATCCTCTTTAGGAACCATTGGCGAGAGGTGGTGTTATCTATCTTCTCATTCCTTCAAAGAATGTATTAACTGTATTTGTTCAATGAATGTTGGCAAGTACCCTATCGGGATTGGTTGGCCCTCATGATTTATGGAATTTAGCAATGTCACCAATATCATACCTGATAATATTCTGTCCTTTTAGCTTTTGGATGTTGGGAAATCTGTGTTAAGCGTTGGCTTTACTGTTTGG
Organism: Turnera subulata; assembly: GCA_028386065.3. Taxonomy (NCBI): domain Eukaryota; kingdom Viridiplantae; phylum Streptophyta; class Magnoliopsida; order Malpighiales; family Passifloraceae; genus Turnera; species Turnera subulata. Next base: position 52,697 of record JAKUCV010006390.1, read on the forward strand.
AGTTTGGACCACTGCTCCCGTTTGACACGTGGCTAAAGATGCTACAGGTGATTTATGCAGGAGAGCCCTGATACTATAGGGGAAATAGATATAGGATTACCATTTTGGCAACTTGCACACTACTGCATATGGATAAGAATACTGTAGGAATTTTTCTTGGCTGAAACTGGACCAACAGCCAATGGTTTTTCTGGGGCCATTAGGGACTGGGACCTGGACTGGCACTGGATATCTATGTTTGATTAGGGTTTATCCCACATTATGATTCACTTTGGAGAAAAGAAATTGTAGCGTGTAATGTTGAATCTTCACTGCTGGAAGCCTAGAAAGGTTTAAAGATGTGAGAACAACATTTGTGTTGAGAGAATAGTACTACCCGCATTGCTTCCAGTCTTTGCATTTCAACCTATTATGTTAGCTAGAAAAATTGTTCAATTTTCCTTTCCCTTTGTATGCATTCAGGTTTATTTTGCAACCAGATATGTTTGCAGTGAACCTGCTCTATCAAAAGATAGTCTTCAGCTTTCTGAGTGACAATATACTAGAACTTCATGCTCTTTGTTCAGAAGTCAAAGAATTTGGTACCTCCTAGGATTTCTTGTAAAGCAAAATTTACTTCAGTCCATTTGTTCCAAAGAGTGGGAGTTGTTCAGAATCTCTGGACGAGTTTACATTCTAAAGGATCAAAACGTCTTCATTTTTGTACTATGATTTCATTAGAGAACCATAATTGTGTTGATGAGAATTTTTAGTCACTAATCCATGGACTATGGCAGTCATTTGCCTTGTAACAATAAAGAACGAGAAAAAACATATATATACGGGATCTTTTCAGTTTCCTAGCTCTTTTCCATGCATGCCTGTCTGCATAAGTTGCAAGCATGATTCAGTGACTTTCAGACAGAAGGAAACTGCACTGATTCTCTGCCTATTATACAAGTTTTCTTCTAACTGCATAGGCATTTTCAATTTCGAGTATATTTATGTCAGTTTGCCATTTAGCCTCAGCAACTCTTCAGAGGTAGTATATGACACTGTACTATCAGGGGATTTCGTTATGTTATGTTATGTTTCTCTTTCATCTGCATGTTTCACCTGTTGGAATCTTTAGAAACATTAAATTGCTGAAGAACATTTTGGCATGGTAAAGTAGCATAACTCGTTTGTTCCTTCATCTAGTAATCATGTGTCAATATTTAGTCCTACCATGCACTCCATTCAAAATATTTAATCCTAGCATGCACTCCATTCATTGGTTTTAATTTACTGTTTGAAATTATTTGTAGGAACTATTATCGATGCACTTCTGCTGGATGCCCTGTCCGGAAGCACATTGAAACAGCAGTGGATAACACAAGTGCTGTTATTATAACGTATAAGGGTGTGCATGATCATGACATGCCTGTACCGAAGAAGCGACATGGGCCACCTAGCGCTCCTCTTGTTGCTGCGGCCTCTCCTGCTTCTTTGAACAATTTACAGCTTAAGAAAACAGATGCACTTCAAAACCAAGTAACATCCACCCAATGGTCAGTGGGGAAGGAAGGCGAGTTGACTGGTGAAACTGTGGAGCTTGGGGGTGAGAAGGAAAAAGCAATAGAATCAGCTCGAACACTTCTAAGCATTGGATTTGAAATCAAACCTTGTTGAGAGGTACTTATCTGGCCTACGCTGCAGTAAAATGTTTAACACTGGGTAGATCTACTTTAGATGAAATGATGTAGCTGTCTTAATATAATGATCTGGTTTGGTAATCTTCTTTTTTTGTATCTATCTTTTTCTTTCTCTTTCTGCGGTCTTTCAAGTTAACACTTGTATATTTGGTCTTGTACATCAGACTCGTTTGTAACTGACTAATAGTGGTTGAAGAAATTAGGATTGGTTGGTGCCCTTTTTTCCCTGTCTTGCTTGGGACCCAGTTTAATATCTCCATTGCAGATGCACTATTTTTCTGCCCTGGATCTCAATTATGTAGATGGGTAGTTGACAGCTTTGAAGTAGCCATTTTTTGAGTGTTGAACTAATTGAATTGAGTGTGGGCTTCTGTCCAGCAGGAACTCTCTTAGAAATACAGAGACGTCCCTTCCTAACGCAAAGTATTAATGCATCATACTATATTTTATGTAAGCATCCTCAAAACCTAGCATTTGTGGATTTGCAGCCTCCAAGCCATGCATTGCGTGTATATATCAGTGAGGAAAACTGTGGGGCTGCAGTGAAAATGCTGTGGACACCACAGCCGATTTGATCCACCGACAGGCGAATTATATTGGTTCTGTTTGGCTATTCATGTCACTCTCTTGTGGCATTTACAACCTCTTTGGTTGAGGACGGGAAAGGAAATCGTGCGGACTTCAAATGCTTAAATTGTCACCCTCTCCAATCCTTTTATGTTTAAGGTGGTTGCACAATGATTAAGAAAAATAATTAAGTGACCATGATTACAGGAAAATAAAGTCTAGTTTTTTCTTTTTGGCAAGTAAATAATAATATAGCTTAGCTCTTTCCTTCCTCCTCTTGGTTAACATTAAAAAAAACGACAATTGGAAGGTTCCAAACGTTCACTGACAAAGTTCCAATTATTATTTTAATTCTGGACAGTTGGTTAAGTTACCAGTAATTGGAATCTAGTGCATTAAAGAAACCCAGGACTGCATATCTGTTGGCGATCATCCAAATTAAATCCCGAAACAGGTACTACCTACAGACATGTCTCATCACTAGGGGACAGGAATATTGTACCCCTATTATGTCGTGGTCTTCACTCATAGCTAAGTGGTCTAATCAGAGCCAAGTGTGTTTAAGCTATCCAGCACCTTCAGCGGCTGTGTCACGCCTAAATTATGCAAGACATGCATTAAATATTCTGTTTTCTAAGAAGGAGACAAACATTTAATATTACCGTGGATTATGCTTTCTGATAAGTCATGCCCAAAGCTCGTTTTGCAGTGAGATTCTAATTGCTAAACCCTTTCGACTGTACAATAATGCATTCACGCAGGCTCACCCTCTGCACAATCATCAGTTGATTTCAATCACTTTTCAAGTAATTTACAAACTAGGAATCCATGATGCATAGGAATTCATGAGAATTTATACAAGAATATCTTTCATTGCTACCAGGGAGGTAGCTGTACTAGAGGGTAAACTGATGATTGAAACGGGCGCCCTCGTGTGTCATCACCGTCATTCAGAGGAGAAACTCAATTCATCAATAGCTAGGGATATCTTAGATTCTACAACACCGTCAGTTTCGATATCTTCATCCTTGACACCGTTTTCTTCCTTCCCCTCTGCTGAAACTATACATTCCTGGAATCTAAAACAACTAATGAGATGGTCATTTGTAATCCCCGACACCTGCATGAATGAGTAGATGACAGTCGGACCCACGCTGCGAAATCCTCTTCGTACGAGGTCTTTGCTTATCGCATCTGCTTTTGGAGTTTTCACCGGAACTTGGCGTGGATACCTGAATTTGCTTACTATTGGTTTGTAGTTCACAAAGCTCCATATATACTTGTCAAAAGACCCAAATTCGTCAATGATCTGGCATCAACAAAACCTGGTTAAAGTTAGTAGCAATAATAAATATGATAACTAAGTCTAGTGCTTAATGACTGGAAGCCATCAAATCAGATGGCAAGATGATTTGCAAGTTTTAGCAAGCTGGCAACTCAAGGAATAATTAGGTGACATGAGTAATTCTTGAGATAATATACACATAAGGTCAGGTAGTATTCTGTAACAACATAGCTTGTCTTATATGGTTCATACAGAATGCAGAAACATGAGGACCGCCCCCTCAACTACTTTTTCACCTAACCTGCCTGATCAAATAATCATTAAGCAGATAATATATACCACTTTAATGCTTGTACAGGTAAGAAAACACACAAGTGGTCCTCAAAACCAGCATTGCCATAATCCAACCAGCACAAGGAAATTCAAGCACAGACTCAACTTGCTGAGGAAAGAAGGAAAAGTTTCATTAATTGAAATGTTGAAGTTCAACTAGACTGGGCCCAGTTGCAAGAGTGAAGTAAAATTTTGCATATATCTAGATAGATGCTATGCACTTAATTGTAGCCAGCATATAAAAGAATATTAACTGGTCCCTCAGAGCAAATCTAATGCCACAAGAAAACGAAATTTTACCTTGCACATTTGGCGTGCATTCTCGATGATGGCGCGCAGCTTAAGTTCTGACAGTAGAGAGCTTGCCGTGCCTCCAGGAGCTATTATCTTCTTCTCGTTAAATCTTGAGACGATAATTGGATCAAAATCAGCAAATACCTCTCTGCAGATAAAGATTGTCGATGAAAACCCATAGGATACTGAAAGAGAAAACGGGAGATGATTCAAAGAACAAAAGTAAAATAAATGAATAAAAACAAGTACCTGAATATATGCCTTTTGCTCAGAATGACGGGCCAAGTAAGTTCAGCCAAAGCACCTGAAAGGACAAGAAGCTCAAACAGTTTCCTGCAAATTGGACACAAAGATCAAGCAACCCAACATTAGAAATGTGTTATATTAGGAACAGCAGGGGCTTCAGAATAAGTAGAAGTAAACAACTTTCGAAGTAAATACTTGTCATCATGTACTGGAACTCCCCATTCTTCATCGTGGAAAGCGGCATAAGATGGATCTGGTTTCAATGTATCAAAAGTAGTCAGAAAGTACAAGCAGCAAGCATAGACAATGCATCTGATAACACCCTTTGCAGTTTGCAATGCCATGATGCATATGATTGTTATTTATATGCTTTTTCCCCTTTACTATACATTGAATCAAAACCCAATGCATGTTTATAGAAAGCAATAAGCAATGAATCATTATTTCCATTGAAGTTCCCATAAAGAGTCTATAAAGATCACAATTCTACCATTGCTAAAAGTGAATCACATGAACCACATCGTAAACAAGGCAGAAAGAACAAGAATAAAAGAAGCAATTTTTCTAACTTTTATTTAAGACACGGGATTCCAAGTTGAAGACCCTGACATCTACTTACAGAGCACTGATGCGTGTAAGAGAAAGTCTAATGTAAGACATGCTACAACTTAATTCATAGGCAGTATATACTTCCCAGACGCTGGTTTTCAAAGGTCAAACAACAAGCTTCAGAGAAGCTAAATCCAGGTCTATAATTGATTTGGTGCAAAGCAAACCAATTAATTACAAATTGGAAATCCATACAAGTAGAAATTGAAGCCCTATGAATTTGATGGAGCAATCGTATAAAACGACATGTTTTGTGATTTTGTCTATTAAGGGACTCACATTCATGATGCCAGAGTCAAGTTTTGCATCGAAGTAAACATGAAAAAACTGAAACCTAGACATTTGAATGTAAACAAGAAAAATGAAACCTAGATATTTGATGTATGGTTTGGTCAGGAACTGTATCGCTACAAACACGACAATCTAGTCATAAGGTGGCTTAGAAAAAAAATTACTCAAGTGAACTGTAACTCTATCTGACTAATTATCATAGGCCTCTATCAACTCGAGTCTGAATCCGAATTCAGCAGGTCGATACAATATCATGTTTCTCTTGCATCTTTGTAATTTAGAAAAGCACAAAAAGATTAAAGAACTCGGAACGCACCAGTATTTGGTGTCACCCAGGCACAACTTCTTTTGGGCAGTGAACCATCGGAAGATGGTGAAGATTCGAAACCACCATCTGAAGCAACACTCCTCGGCTTTGAAGAAAACTGCTTCCTCCGACTACCAACACTATATGACCGAGTCAGCCTCCCAGTTGATGCTCGACTCTGGAAAGAATCCGTTGAAGCATCCGATGAACAAGAAGCATTTAACGACAAATTCGAATGAACCAACTGCTCATGGCGGCGAAGCATGGAAGGAACATTAGCAGAATGAGATTTGGGAGATAAAGTAGGACCGCCGCCAGATACTCTAGGTGATTTCTTCTCTTCAGCTACTGCAACCTCCTCAGGCGAAGTTTCAACCTTTCTCAATTGCTTTGAAGCAGGTTTTCGAGCACTTAATAACCCAGCCTTATTGTTTCCTGTCGGTCCTAATACAGGCCTTGTCTCAGAGTCAGCTACATTCATTGACCTCACTCTTGGGCCTCCTGACATTGTTAAAGCACCTCCAATTTAACAAAGATTTCCAAGAGATCTTTGCTTCCTTCCCCAAAATCACTCGACCAGTACAAATTTACAAACTTTCCAAATCTTCCTCAGAATTCAACAAAAACTCCAAAAACCCACCAGCAGAATCCGCTGATACCCGCATTTTCTCTTCCAATTTCAGCTCAAGAATGCTCAAGCCAAGAATACCACAGTAGCACAGCACCAAGAACCAACCAGTTTTTTTTAGCAACTTCGTTCAGTAATCAAACTCATCAAGCTACCAACAAGGATCTCAGCTTCTAACCTTCATAATTCAAAATACAAACCTCCATCACCACTAGGTTTTACAATGGAAAAAGAAAAAAAAACTCAGCTAACATACAAAACCCACCAAAACCCCTTTCCAAATCAGCCAGAAAAACCAACTCACCAAAACAAGAGCATCAACAAGTCAACATACATAACCAAAAGATCCCAATTTTTTTATCTAAAAAAAGAAAGCAAGAGTTTTTATACACTTAACAATAGCCAAAAAAAGCAGCTTCACAGCAAAAAAAAATTCAAACTGAGCCTCGAAACAAGAAGATTCCATTCTGCATTGTTAAAAACGAGACGGGAAGAGACTCGGTTACCTCATCAACCGAAATGGGTTTTCCCTAAACAGCGTCGTTTCAGTGACACCACATGGGAAAATAAAGCTGACACATTCTTTCTCGCAGAGTCTCTTCCTTCATGGCTTCCCTTTCTTTAAAAACCCACATCTTTTCCCGAGAGAAGGGAGGCAAAAATGCAGTTGATTCACCGGAAATTGAAGCTCGATCTAAGGAGACTGGAATTGGGTTTTTTTTCCTTCCTCACTATAATGCGTGTAGGTATAGAGAGGGAGAGAGAGAGCTAAAGGAAGAGAGAATGAGTGAAAGAGAAAGAGAAGGTGAAAGATTGGGCCTTTTTTTTTAAGTGAGTGATGTTGACTGGGACAGCAAGTGAAGTGTGTTTTTTACTGGCCTTACCCGTTTAATGTCTAGTGCTTTTCTTATGTTTTTTACTGGCTATACCCGGTTAATGATGACTGGTGTGGTGCCTTTCTTGCAGCTCACTGTCCTAGTCTTTTGGTTGCAGACATTAGTCACCAAATTTATAAAAGAAAGAGAGAGAGAGAGAGGGAGAAAGAATTAATTTAAATCATTAGTTACCTTTCTTCTTTGGGTTCTGTTTGGTTACCAGAACCATTTCTCCTCCACGCCTCAAACCCAAATTGGGGAATAGTTGATGAGCTGAGTCATGATAACTTAAGATGTCATTATTGTCAAGAAATGGCAAAATGGCCATGAACAATTTTGTCAAGAAATGGCCAAATGGCTTTACTAGAATACAGACTTTTTCAATTTGGCATATACATGAGGAGCAGAAACAAACAAAGAGTAGAAGAATTATGAAGGATAACATCATTCTCAAACAGAATAAACACATTTTTTTATTAACATGACAATAGATTGGATTGGGAGGTGGAGACTTTTTTTTTTATCATGGGAGGTGGAGACTTTAGGGTAGCACTAAGGTCTTAGTCAGCATAATTTTTCTTACATGAGTTAATGATATATTTTGCTGTTTTGAGGGATGCTCGAGTTCCAAAAAAAGAAATGGGAGTTTTCGTTTCTTTCCCTCCAATGGTTAAAACTTATATTTAGGACTCTTGGTTATGATTATGAATTTTTCACATAGGTGATATATTATTCTCCCATATATTATTTAATAGATTTATTTAGTTTCTTTCTTTCTTTCTTCAGTATTCAGAGATTCTTCTCAGTTTGTCCAATAATTATGGATCTATAATGTTTAGTTTAGTTCTATAACAATTTGTAACAATTCTGTATTTGGGAGTTTTAGCAGCACATTTGAAGGTCTAATGGTCTAATGAAAACTGTGATATGGGAGTAGGCTTATGCGTACTTCGTTAGCCTATCTTGCCTTTGCAGGCTTAATTATTGTCGCCCTTTATTCTTGATACGCTTATTTTTTTCTTGACTCGGGAGTATTTTGAAAATGGTTCTTTCACAAATACTCTCCTTGATGTATTGGATGCCATCACTGGCTAAGTAATGAAAAATTGTTAAATATCCGGAGCCGGGTGAGCTACTTTTTACAGTGTTTTACTATCTTGAGCTATCTTCTCCATCGTCTTTTCGTTGCACTTTTGTAGTACGCTGATTTTTGTCAGCTTCATATGATATGAGAAAGGGGAAAAGGTGCGATGTAATCTTCAAAGATTTAAACTTTAAAGCCAAAAGAGATCAAAGGTTGGACTCAGAAACAAAAAGAAAAAAAGAAAACAGAGATTAATAAAGGAGCCAAGAGGAGTGAGTCTTCATGCTATTGACCACTGTCACTTCCCATTACTAACCTCCCCCCAACCAAAAATAATAAATAATAAAAAGTCACTGCAATGATGCCTTTGCTCATGCGAGATTGTCAGGGTTCAATTCAACAGATTTACGCCAAAAGCATTTTGATTTCTGTCCATTAAGATATTATCTTCAAAGTACAATAGGCATTTTTTGATTTAGTATCATTCTTGATTCACCAAATGAAATGAGGCAATAAAAAAAGTAAAGCATATGTTGATTTTACCATGAAAGTTGAAAAGGTAGAAATCGAATAAGAATACTTGAGACAAGAAGATGCTTCCTCAAATAATTACACATATATACGCATTGATATTCCTACCTGATTGACCGATGCAAAAGTGCAAAAGTGCAAAAGAGAAGTAAACAAGGGAAAAGAGAAGAAACACAAAAGCAAAAGAAAGATTAAGCATTCTTTTTCGTTGTTTGGCTGAGGCTAAGACAAAGGAAGAAAGCAGAGAGATTTCATGCTTCAAATTAAGGATTCTATAAGGATGCTGTCACGACAAATATGAGGATGCTGTCAAGTGTCAATATCGTGGCCCTTTATCTATCTCTTCTCTCCCACTATAGACTGTTTTTAACCTTTTCTGCCAAGTAAGTTATGCATCAAGAAAAAAAAGAAATAAACTTGTGATGGATGTTATGCATCAAATTAACACGTCCTGTGCAGTTTTCCTCTACCATCTATTCAAACCACTGATCAATTCATAACACAGGCTATTCAGACATTCAATACAAAATTCGTGTACTAAGCATTCTCTAACTAGATAAGCCTTTTTGCAGTGGGGATGATTCAAAAAGCATGCATCTCGACATGGACATGGTCCGCACTTCCCTACTCCCACTTAGTGAAAGTCCAAAAAGAACAAAGAAGAAACAGCCGGAACAAAAAAGGAGAGCATATAATCTCAAATTGGAAGTGTTATTTCAGCATTTATGTGTTCCTGATACGAGCTCCAGGTCATCTAAAACGCAAGTGCATTCATATAAACTACATAACAGAATGACTTTGCTATGCTATTGGACCGTCAAAAGGGGGAAGACAGAAAGAGTTCAACTCCAATGTTCATATCCAGGGCTGTCATGTAAACAACAGAAATAAAACCAAACATTTTGCAGCAGTCAAATCCACAACGAGTCGATTGATGGGCAACTACAGGATCCGGAAGCTGCAACTGCAAGATAAAACAGAACAAACAAAAGTCTGATTAGCAAGCAGAAAGGAACCATAGGTATTGATTAAAACTTGACCATAGTAAGCAACACTGCTTAATCTGTGATAATCCCTGTTCGCATAGAGCTTCAGTCAGCATTGAAGCATGGGAGGTTTCAGAAAAAAATAAAATGAAATTGAGTTCCAACATGCAAATTCTATTGACAGCAATCAGATTCAAAAGATGAGTCCTGAAGTCAATAACGCACTTCCAAGATTTTGCCATATGCTATACAGTCAACTTATATATTCCAACAATCTGTCAACCAATAAAGGATGGCATAAATCGGTCCTGCTGTATTGCAAGAAGCATCAATTTAATGGAAGCATTGCAGTAGCGCTAGCCATGTTGTGTAGAAAGCAAAAATCTGACTACTTAAAGAAACTTTTATAGTCAACCCACACATGTTTGCCATTATATTCATCTCAATTTTAAAGCAGCCACTATTTCTCCTGTTTTCACTGTCTGTAGAATCACAGATCTAATTTTGAGGATTTGGCAATGTAGATTGTAAGTCACTAGCTTTCAGGATGCCCTACACAATCCAAAGAAAAAGACCCATGGTAATAGGCAATTGCAAGCAAGACACAAGTGACGTAGGAAAAAGGACACCTGAAACATCAATACATCAACTGTGGAATCGTTTCAGAGGCCAATTAAAGTTGGAGTTCAGTCAAGTTAGGGCACATATATGCAGATGCAGAAATGTGAGGCAACATTATCCATTGCATAGTAAATGATATAATAAAATAGAAAAACAGGAGGCATACCCCAGTAGTCCCCTGCCTTGCCATGCCCTAGGTGTCACCATTAAATTGAGTGGGGCACCCTGCCTCATAACCACCATAGGTACAGGACGACCCTGATTCGCCTGAGCCTCAGAAGCAAGCTTTTGTAGAAGATTCTCACCAACTTCATATTCCACACCACCAAATTTAACCACCTGATCACCAAGTTGTAGACCATCCTCTGCTGTTGGCGATGCATCGGCAATTTCATCAACCACAGCAAACGGTATGCTTGCAACGAAATCCACTTCCATGGGTTTGGTAGAATCTCTTAGAACACCATCCTGCGAAGATGCAGATGCAATAGTCTTGTCCGTTGACAAGTTCTGATCATTTCCTGCCCCATGATGAAATTGTACGGGAGGAAATTCAGTCAGTCAAAGTATCCTCTACTTTATTATCATTTCAAATTATTATGACAAATAACTACAATAGAAACAAAGTGCCAAATAATTGTCCTAAATTACAAAGAACAGCACCTCTTGGACACAAACCGTGACGCATAAGAACAAAATTGAATTAGAAAGCATATGCATGATATTAGAAAAAAAAATAAGTGAGAAAAAAGTTTCCATAAGGTAATGGTGAACGTACTCACCATGTAAGCAAATTAGTTAATTTCTATAGTTCTCTTTATTTCGCAATAATTCTATCATGCTTAGTCAAAGCACCACAAATTGCAGGATGCAGAATTCACTAAGCTTTGAATCTGTGTTTGGAAATAAGAGGTCTTAAGCTTGAAGCCTCTGTTGAAGTATACTTAGTTGCTTGCCAGTGATAATGATGGATTGACGATTTCAGCATCAACACAATAAAGTTTCACCCGGTTACATGTTCAGCAATTACCTGAATCATTGGGAGATGAAGTCCGTGGTGCAAGTCTTGCTGAATGCAGAACTTGTATATTATTATCTATTTTCCCTGTGATCTCCTTGTGATCATTTCGCAGCTCTGCAGAAGATAGATAACAGATGCATCAGTTTGCAGCTTTGCAAAAAAGATACGGCAATCCTGTCAAACAGATCAGTTCTAGTCTTATCTCTGACTATGATGCTTCATCAAGAACACCAAGGATTGAATCACTCTTGATCACACAATCAACAAAGCAAGAACAATAAACGAAACTGGCTAATTCATTTCAATAATGGGAGGCCCACAACTTCTAACAAGTACTACATTTAAGCTGAAGAAGAAAAGGAAGGTACCGGCAAGACGGTGACGCTGTGCTCTCACAACAGGAATGTCAATATCTGCACGAGGGAATCCCTACAAATTTTCTCACAAAAAAGAAACCCTTAATCAATATAACCATAAATTTACCTTAATTATGAAAATAAAAAACAAATCTAGATTCAGTTAAGCTGCTCACATTCAGCAACAAACAAACAAACAAACAAACAAACAAACAAACCGTAACCAAAAACGAAACGAGTGAAAGGGAAGTCCATTTTTTAGCTAAAACTAAGCTTGAACTATTAAAAAACCAAGCTTGATAACAATACAGAATAGAATCGAAGATTTGCCGGATACAGGAAGAAACGAGAATAATAATAATAAAAAAAACCCTAAAAATTGGAATTAACTGAAGAAAAAGGCCTACCTCGGAATCGACGAGGTTGCCGGAGAGACCGGGTCCGCCGGGCTGGCAGAGGGTTTCGATGATGGAGTTCATCTCGGTCTCTATGGCGGTTCTCTTCTCCATGAGCTTCATTGTCTCCGCTTTCAAATTTGCAGCCACCATTTTTTTTTCTTTCTCCTTTCTTTCTCTGTTTCTGTTCTTCTCAGTTGATTTTTTTTTTTTTTGGGGGGGGGGGGGGGGGGGGGGGTTTAAGGAATGAATCAGTAGGATAATATGAGTAGTGAGGGTTTTGGTATTGAATTTGAGCTTGGAGAACAAGAAAAGTATCACTAATATGCTTTGATTTGCTTCACTAATTATAAGCTTAATTCCGTGTCTGTGACTCGGTGAGTGTGTACCCGAGTTGGGTTTGGCCTTCTCTGGGCGCAGGATAAGCACGCACGTGCCGTCTAGAGAACTCCCCTACAATTCTCTTTTTACTTCTTATCCGTTTCCTTACCCCCTTTTTTTTTTAAAATCAGGAATATAAAAAGTTGGGCCCATTAACAAGCCCACATAAATTAGTTCCACGTCCCAAAAGGCCCAATCCGGATTTTGGGGCTTTCTGTAATATATGCCGAATTAGACTAAAATATAATTACTCCACTTGGAACTAATAATATACAATGAGGAGAAAAATCGATCCATCTCCTAGCTCTTATTTTTATTACAGAATGAAAAGATAGTAAAAAGATTTTGATGGCTATCTTTTGCATTATTTATAGTGTTTGACCCTGAGATGTTTTGATTTTCCACTTAAAGCAGGAGATGTTTTGATCGTTTTAACTTTTATGATTGTTATCATGTTTTAATCTGGATTAATTTTGAGGGTTAAACGGCCCATATTATTATGTAATCAATTGGAAACAGAGGCACATTAGTGCCATTTTGTCAGCCTCAAAAGCTGCTAAATTAAACACAAACAGCTGCTGATGCTAAGTTGTGATAAGACTTCCAACGTAGCAGGGCTGCAACCATCAACTAAGTTTGACATTTTAAAAAGACAATCACCTAATCTTACAAGAACAAATAATCAACACTTGAGAGCCAACCATATAATTTTGGTCTTATGGTATCAATGACGTGCATTGACAAAAGCGAAGATAACAATTTCAGCATAAAAGATAATACCGTCTACCATCAATAAATTATGGCATCATGCATCTAATATTATCTTTATTCTCTTGAATTAACCCCCAAATGATACTATAAGACTTTCTCATTTTGGAATATTCGAGCTATAGACTTAGCTAGGACTCTAACCCTAACAATTAATAAAGTCAGTAGGAAGTAAAAAAACTGAAAATCGCCTCATGTTCTTCTAATCATAATCCAAAATACATGAACCTTCATCTAATCGAACAAATGAAATTCTCCTTGTGATGGTGACCTTACAATAACAAATGGTCAAGACTTCATCCAACCATAGTTGCTTGTCACTACCAGAGCAAAATATTCCTATCATACGATATCCATGACGTGTGTATATGATTAATCCCTCCAGGATTTTTTTTTTTTTTTGCTAATTGAAATAGCCATAAGACGGGACCATAAACAGACTATTATCCACTTAGAAAAAGTTTATGTATCATCCAAAAATTGAGGCATAAAATATTTTAAGTTTGTGGTATATTTTGGTATTTGGTTCGGCTCTTCACAGGTTACATTCCAACTAATTCACAACCGGACACATATGATGATAACTCTTGGGAGGAAGGAGAAAATATATAGAGAAGAAGAGAATAGATGAAAAGAAACAATAGAAAAAAAGAGGGTAGATGGTGAATGTAGGCGCTTGTTAACCAGATGTTTCAATGTATATATTTCTTTGTTAACCAAGAATGAGATGGAAAAGCGAAATTAAACATGTGGTATATGGAAAATAGTGGAGCAAGAGTTGGCAGACTATAGCATATGTGTTTGTGCATTGTGCACATGAAGCTTTAAACTACAAGCACGAGATATAGCATGTGCTAGGGTCATTATCTTGTCTACACTGCCAATTACTTGAGTTTTGTTATAAAATAAAGTATAATACAGTATGAATACTATTTGTACATACCTTATTTATATATATATATGTGTGTATATAAGTAGAAATTTGGAATGAAAGAAACCGGGCAATACAACACCCGAGCCCCTCCTCCAATCATTTCTGGATTTCTTCCCTCCTTCCTTCTCAAATATCACTTCATCAAAGCACCAAAATCATGCTTCGTTTTATAACAAGTTATCAGCACGACAACTCTACCCGTCCTTTTGAAAAAATCCAGAGCAGAAACACACTGAAAATTAGTGAGGAAGAACACCAGAAAACCAACCTGAAACTGGAAAATGGTGCGCCTCGTTACTGTTCATCAGTTGGGGTTTCCGGCCGCGTCTCGCCTCACCGCCACCACCACTGGCTTCGTCTCGCCGTCGCCGACTGACCGGCATCGCTCACATCCCCAGCAGCCGCCAGACGCGCCACCAAACTGCGACGACCCGACCGCAAAACCCGGATCCACTCCTCTTTCACCCGGGTCTGTTCTTCCCCTTTCTCTCGCGATATCGCCGGACGCCGCCCATGCCGCCACCGCCCTCGCCTCGTCCCGGCCGCAACACCTCCCACGTCGCCACCTCGCCCACTCGCCGTCCTACTGTCGCCGGCTCGTCCCCGTCGCCGCCGGTGACATTTCTTTCCTTTCTTTTTTTTTTCCTCTCTCTTTTATTCCACTTGATTTTATTTTGTTTGATTTAGTTTGATTATGTTTGCTTGATTGAGGATGATTCGGTTGGATTGTTAATTATCATGATTTGTTGTGAATTTTTTGGTATTGATGGTGAGTGTGTTGTGTTGTTTGTTTGCCGGCATGAATAGTGTTTCCGGCGCAATTGGCCGGATTCCGACGGCCATGAACAGTAATTTTGGCCGGAATCCGGCGACCATGAATAGTAATTTTGGCCATGTGAAAAACGATTTCGGTCGGAATCCGGCAAACCCAGAAGTGTTTGGCCGGAAATTTGATGTCTGGCAAAATAGTCTGGCACGGTGAATAGAAATTTCCCGCGACCGTGAATAGAAATTCCCGACGACCGTGAATAGAAATTCCCGACGACCGTGAATAGTATTTTTGGCCGGAATCCGTCGAACTCAGAAATGTTCTGACGCATCGATTTTTTCTCAGCAAAGCCCGGAAGGCCGTTATATTAATTATATTTATTTATTGACCGGCTAAGCCGCCTTTTATCGTATAAGCGTATATTATATATTATTGCTGAAAGATTTATCGAGTAAGCATATTTTCTGTTTTTATTTCAATTCCGATTGGGCTATTAATAGGGCCCATTATTCATTTATTGGCCGACTAAGCCGCCTATTTCTTTACGATTTTGTTGGGCTCGTATAAGGCCCATCGTATTTAATTTGCGATAATTTAATTTTTATTGGGCTAATTAATAACAAGGCCCATTGCATTTATTTTTTTCAGCAATTTAATTTTAATTGGGCTATAAAAAAAAGGCCCATTGTATTTAATTACTTTGCCTTTAATTTTATTTATATTTTGCTTGGGCTCGTACAAGGTCCATCAATTTTATTTTCCTGTCATTTATTTTCATTGGGGTAATTAATAACAAACCCCTGATTATTTATTTTAATTAAGTTTTTATTTATGTTATTTGAATGGGAGACCCTTACAATTTCTAGAAGAAATTTATTATGGGTATTAAATATGGACAGGAATTTGTATGATAATAGTCTGGAAGACTAAATATAAGAGTCCAGCAGACTCAATAATAGAAAATACAACGAAGACTCGCAGTCATACCATTCAAAAGATCCTGAAGATCCTTCAAAGGAAAATCGAAAATAAAAACTCTAACCACTAGAAGATGGACATTATATGACCACCAGAAGGTGGATATTATATTTGCTTACCCTGAAGGAGCAATCCATTTTATATTCAATTTATTTTATGTTCAGTTTAATTATTATGCATTGTAATTTATTTTATTTATTTTTCAGTACTTTATAATTATTTCTTAGAATAATGCCTGAAGCATTAGTCTCGAAGACATTGCAAAATTGACATCCACAAGGGGAGAATTATATGTGTGTGGATGTCAATATAACATATTATGACATCTCGAAATAAACATATTATGACATCTCGAAATAAAAATATTATGACATCTCGAAATAAAAAAAAATGATTAACACGCTCCAGAAGAGCATAAATTCGAATATCTTCCTGAAGAACGCATGTTTTAATATGATCTAGAAGATCGTATATTTACGTGAGTACAGACATCCCCAGTAATAAAATGAATTATTGTGGATCCCAAATGAATTGACTCAGATTTATTCCCTGAAGCGAATAAGACAGTATAATTATTTGTGCCTGTAGGCGTAAATGAGATAATAAATGGAAAAGGCTCAAAGTAAACATGCATATTATTATTGCAAAATAGATCCATAACTGGAGAACATTCAAAGAAGAATGGTTCTCATACATATGCTTAAACAAGTAATCTATCTGTTGGGTTCAACATTAACCCTGAAACTCTGAGCCTCACCATTAATGTTGACCCTAACACTGTCGTTCCAGGCGAACCACATACCACCCCTGTTTTTTTCTCCAGGTATCTCAAACCGATTCGTTGGAGGAAAACGAAGTGGAATCATACCATGATTCTCTCCTGCTTGCCACAAAGTCTCGGTAATCAGTACCATGTTAGGCTTGTACTGATTCTTCAGATCCCTTAAGGTACGCACAAAGTCTTGAGACCTTCTTGCTATACCCCTGCAATTCCACAATAAAAGTCGTACCT
>JAKUCV010006391.1:6748-203147 GCA_028386065.3 Turnera subulata
TTTTTGATCTGGCACCAGGAACAGGTTGATAACCTGGTACGACCCTAGCTTATCCGTGACGGGGCCCGGAAAGATAAAATTGGATAATTGGATTTTGTTGAGTCTTTTGGTCGGTTTTTTATTGTTTTTGGCCTTGAGTAACTTTAGTGTCCATATTGATGGTCTTTCCATTGTCGTGAGCACTTCGGACTCACCCCTCACCTGCGGGCTTTCATCCCGTAGGATGAGTTGATTTATGTACAGGTTTGGTGCATTCCAGACAGGCTGCAGCGTTATCCCTTGGACGGGCTTGGATCCATAGTTTGCATTGTCGCATACAGTGTTTATGTGAGTCTTATAAGTCTTCCGCTGTGCATGTTTTCACTATTAATGGGCCATTGGGCCGGGATTTATTATTTATGTTGTTTTACTATTTTGGGCCGTTGGGCCGAGTTATTATTGTTCACACTGTATGCTTGGGTTTATTTGGCTGGGTCGTCACAGTTCCGGCACGTGTTTACTGTGTACGGTAAATACGGGTCGGGGCGTTTCAAAAAACTTGTTTAGTTGTTTCATGGACGTGATATTAGCACTGCAATGGTTATTATTCTCACTCCATTTTTAATCAAAACGTCCAAAATATACAGCTTTAAGGAGTTATTTTTCAACATGAACAATCTATTAGAGTTGTTGTTAATAGGATATTTTAAATAATTATTTTAATAATTATCTTTGACGATTTGTCTTATTATTAAATATTAAAAATCTAACAGGCTAGTTAAATTAACAATCTCTTATCATTATACTTAATTCACTTAATCCTGAAGTTACTCAATCAATCTAATCAATCACGCTAATCAATCATCCGTTCTAATTAACTAATCAATCACTCAATCAATCAACAACGCAACTAAAAACATTATACTCTAATTAATTAGTCAATCAATCAATCTTGTTTTAGAAGTACAACATATTTAATGAATCTTTCAAAAATAACACAACTAGAAACATTTTTTTTTTTAAGAAAATAAGTGGCAAAAAAATATATTACAAAAATTACATTTTATTTCTTTACATGCGAATAACAGCGAGTAATTAATAGGCCGTATGTTAAAATTCTGGTGATGGCTATTCTTGTAATAGGATATAAAGGAACTTCAGCGTTCATATGATGTAAATTGTGTGCGGTGAAACATGTAATTGCATATATTTAGTTTTAGAAGGTCAAAGGTTTGAGTCATGACAATTTTTTTTTTGGCTTATAATTGTTTGAGGAGGGCCAATGAAGATTTTTTTTAATAATAAGAATTCATATGAAAAAAAAAACAAAATCAAAAGGGGTAAATATACATCACAATAAAGACTTACTTGAAAAAATTAAAAATCCAATGGTGCCCTTGGCCCCAAGGCTACCGCCACTACTTAATCTCTTCAGAATTGGCAACTTTGAAACGGTTTAACTTGTTAGTAAATTTGGCATCTCCCTTATGGTTTAATTTATCTTTATTATTACAACTTCTGGTGTCTATCTCTTCAGAATTGACAAGTCTGCGAGTAATTTTTTAAGAGCTAATTCACTTTCCTTTCCAGCCGAGTTTGGAAGAACATTAATTTCTCGTTTTACTTTGTTAAATGAATGATTTTAAAAAGTTATTTCTTACCGTTGTAAACTTATTTATGAAGGTTTGAATAAGTATCTTTTATTGGTTTGTGTGAGTATTGTAATTAACTATTTTTTAGAAAAGAAATATCCTAAATAGTTAGGATTATAATACGAGACCATATATCATTCGTTATTGCTTTCTATGTCTTTGTTTTTGAACAATTAGTGAGTGAGTTTTATTAACAACCGTCTCACGCGCACTCTCCCCTCCTCTTTTCCCTCCTAATTCTCAAAAAATTAAAAAAGAAGAAGAAAAATAGGGGCCCTCTCAATTTTTTTTATTACTTTACTCTGTCACTTTCTCTCAAAAATTAAAAATTCCCCCCTCAAAATCTCTTAAACTAAAAACTTGTTTAGTTGGAAGGAATAAAAGTTTGCATTAAAAAAAAAAAAAGAGAAGAAGAAGAAAGGAATAAAAGTTGAAAAGACTTGAGACTTAAAAAAAAACGAAAAAAATACATGGCCCATCAAAAACTTGAAGCCCATAAGGAAGAAGCGGTGTTATAAAAAGAAGCCCAGTACCTTATTAGATCCGAGAGAAAAAAACATAATAATAATTCTAGGGTTTCCTATATCCATTCGGATTTGGGACTCTTAGTATAAGTATTTGCCTATATAGAGCGAGAGACACAACGACAATAGGTCTCAATTAATTGGGTAGAAACAAAAATTCCATAGACTACAATCGGCGCGATGAAACGACCAGAACGACGAGTGGCAGCACCGCCACCGGCACCGGCAACTGCTCCTGCTCCAGGGCGAGCAAGTTCCCTGTACGATGTGAGAGCCCTGAATTCCAAGGGGGAGGATCTCCAAAGAATCCTAAATCCCGAGAAGGCGCTGGAGGATCGCGAAGAACGGAGGTGCGAATGCTTTTGTTGCGTGTTCCTTGCTTTTTTTTCTTTTGTTAATAATAATAATAATAATAATAATAGCAACGATTAAGCACTGAGAGAGAGTGTTACGTGTGACTAGTAGTTGGTAATCATAGTGAGCGACTTGTCATTCAGTTTAGTATAGGAGCATAAATAGTCACAAAGCACAATTCTGTAAACAAGATTGATCAATTGGAATCGTATTGTTTTCGTTCCTTTCTTGTTTTTTTCTTTCTTTTCTTGCTTTTCCTTTGATTTTCTCTGTTACAGTTGATTCAACCGTAACAATTGGCGCCGTCTGTTACGACTCATGCCGTTCTTGGCGGTTTCCGTTTGCTATAGAGCAACAGTACAACCATCACTGGTGGTCGTCACCGGCGATGGTGTCACCGTTCCAGACCGAGGCGGGCCACTCCTCGCCGTGGGGGGTGGAGCAGCAGTACCAGACTCCACACCGCCAGTGGTTGGGTCCCTATCCTCCGCCTCCTATTCCGCCTTCACCCGATGTCTGCCAGTTCGCGGAGGAAGCTACTCGTTCACCGGCGAGGGTGACGCAGCTCACACACGTGCACTTCCACTCCTCGCCGTGGGGGGTGGAGCAGCCATGGATTCCTTCTTCTCCGACATTGCAGTAGCGGTTCGAGTCTGAAACGCCCCGACCCGAATTTACCGTACACAGTAAACCCGAGCCGGAACTGTGACAACCCAACCCGAAATGACTCAGCATACAGTGTATAAAACAAATATCCGGGCTCGACAGCCCATAATAAAATCAACAATGAAATCTCAACCGGCCCAATGGCCCAACATTAATAAAAACATGCACAGCGGAAGACTTTAAATAACTCACTAACACTGTATGCGACACATGCAAACTATGGATCCAAGCCCGTCCAAGGGAAACGTCACAGCCTGTCTGGAATGCATCAACCTGTACCAAAAGTAACTCATCCTACGGGATGAAAGCCCGCAGGTGAGGGGTGAGTCCGAAGTGCTCACGACAATGGAAAGACGATCAATATGGACACTAAAAATTACTCAAGTCCAAAAACAACAGTTAAACCAAAAGACTCGACCCAAAGTCGAAAAGACTCAATAAAAATCCAATTATCCAATTTTATCTTTTCCGGGCCCCGTCACGGATAAGCTAGGGTCGTACCAGGTTATCAACCTGTTCCTGGTGCCAGATCAAAAAGAACCCAGGGATAGACATCCCAAAAATAATCACGGGATAGACATCCCAAGCATAGACATGCTTATCAAGTAACCCAGATCATGGCCACCACAAACAGTCTCTAACCATCCGGTCGTACCTCTACTTACCACGTGACAATTATATCATCATTAAAACCAAACACACAGGGATCGACATCCTCATCACAATTCATTAATTATTCCATTATATTTATTCCAAAGGACTCAGAAAGTCGACACGGGGATAAACATCCCAAAAATAACAAACTCACAAACAAGCACCGGGATAGACATCCCGAGCCAAAACACAACAAAAGCACAACATCCAACAATGCAACAACACCAAACACAATAACCGAGTAATAAGGCACATATTGAAGGAAATCCATCCTCACCTTGGCCGATTACTCAACTTCGGAAGCAATGTCCGGTCCGACGCCGGCTCCTCGGGAAACTGCCTGATATCCAAACCTATACACAAAATCATACATACACATAAATGCACATATTCGGTATGCAATGATGCCAATACTACGAAATTACCCATCCCGGTTCTTACTCGATATTATTATCTTTTACGGAAAATATTTTACCGTACGTATTTCCGAATATAATTTCGGTACCATACTTTAATTAAAATTCTATTCAACATACTCTCATAAAATAACTATAATTCCAAAATAATAATCATCATATTTTTCCAGAAAAATAATAACCTATTTATAATTTTCAGAAAATATATATAGTATTTATCTTTTTCTAAATACATATACAATTAATTTTCCAACACAAAATATAATTAACTTTAATTTTCCAAATACATATTTATACACATATACCATAATCATAATTTTCCAAACGAAATAATATACAAATTAAATTTCCAGAAATTATTTCTAAAGTATATATATATATCTTTCCAATTATTAATAGTTTCCAAAACAAAACTTAATTATTTATCAAAGCAATTATATTTATATTTTCCTGAAAATAACAGAATTAAATTGTCCATAATTTTCTCAAAATATATATAATTTTTTTCCAAAATTGAATTCCAGAATATTAATAAAAGTATATATATAATTTGTTTGTTTTTTTTATTAATAGCGGACTGGGCCGTGAATAGTATCGGCCCAGACCCAAGGCAGCAGGCCCCAAGCACAGGCCCGCGCCCAGGACCCGGCCCAACACTATACAGCCCATTCACCAAATCCAACCCACAGACGGCGACCCGTTTCCACGAACGGATCCAAGCGAGATTACGGGTCTTACCTCCGGGTTGAGCGGCTGAGACGGCGGTCGGTGGCGCGACGCAGCGCGAGGAAGCTAGGCAAGGTGCGGCGAGAGGCGGCGACTCGAGGGGCGGTGCTAGCGAGGCGCGAGGCGGCGCGACGGCTGAGCAGGAGAGCAGGGACCGAGATCCGCGGGTCTGCTCGCGGGTCACAGGCCACTGACGGCGCGTCGAAGGGCGGAAGGCGACGGGGTCAGCGGCTACAGGTCGGCGACGTTGAGGCGAGCTCCATGGAGGCGGTGGTGTGGCGAGAAGACGGCCGGAGCTCCACGGTGTGCACAGTAACCGGAGGCGGCGAAGGTGATGCACTGTTCACCTTATTTTTTTCTTCCATTTTCTTTCCTTTTTTTCTATTTTCTGTTTTTCCTTTCTTTTCTTTTTCTTGATTTTTCTTCTTCTCTTTTTTTTGTTTCTATTTTTTTCGAATTTCTCTATTTTTTTCTTTCTTCTTCTTCTTCTTTTTTTTTCCTCTCTGTTTTTCTTTTTTCTGTTTTCTCTCTTTTTTTTCTTTTTCTTTTTCTTTTTTTTCTTTTTCTTTTTTTTTCTTTTTCCCTCTTTTTCTTTTTCCTCTCCTTTTCCTTTTTTTCTCTCTTTTTTTTTCTCTCTTTTTTTTTCTTCTCCTTTCTCACCCGGTTCTTCTCCTCTGCCTTCATTATATAACATGTTAATTACTATTTAACATGTGATTATCAAATAATGCAGTTCGTCTGCATTACGGGCGAATCCGATCCGGACCAGAAAATAACAGATACCTCCTTAGTTATTTTCCGGTGTGATTTTCCGAGAAATTTCGAAACCCGAAAAATACCAACTTAGTTCCGAAAAATTCACGGGAAAATCACGAGCGCGGGAAAACCTTCGGTTTCGAAAAACAACTCCCGATTTACCTTGAATTAATTACCCAAGATTAATTCAACAGTAAATCACGGTAAAACAATTTCTACAGTCCCGGTAAAAATCTTAATTTTTACCCGGGCTGTTACAGAGTCCTACGGGGCGATGTGGTCGTCTTTGACGCTTCCGGTTCAACCTTCGTGGTGCGATTCTTCTTCGACAATACCAGATTCGTTTCTGGCCCCAGGAATTCCACCTTCATCACAGGTTAGGGTTTCCGGTGCCCCAATTTCATCAGTTCATTCTTTTAGAAGTGTTGGGGGTTTTGTTCTGGGTGGGCACTATCAGCCGTTCTCGCCACCTCATGCGCCACCATTTGATTCTCTTCCGTTGCACTCCGGTCAATTTTCAGCGATAGGAATGCCGCCTTCACCAGCTAGGGTTCCTTCTCTGATGGTTGAATCAACACCTATGGCGTCATCAACCATTTTTCCTCCACCAAATTCCAGTTCCTCATCCCCTTCACCAACTGCTCGACAAAATGCCTCAATGACCTTACCTGGGTTGTTGCTGCCTGACTTGATACCAGCGGCTTCACCACCGATTGTGCACGCTAACGTCAGGGCCGAAGCCTTGTATTCTCGCTCATCATCGATGGTGACTGGCCTGGTGAATGACGATGATGATGATGAGGACGATGAAGTCGAGGATGAGGAAGAGGTCGATGATGATGATAGGGAGTTTGACGATGAAGAAGAGGAGGAGGAGTTTGTAGATGAGCCATTTGATATGCTTCCAGAATATGGTGATGATGACGAATATGGTGTAGTTGGTCGATCAGTCAAGAAACGGAAGCAAAAGGGAGTGATTTTAGCTCCAAAGAGGCAACGGGAAGCAAGCAAGACAAGGAAGAAGAAGCACCTCAGATCATTAAGTATTGCTCCTAACGATGATGAGGATGAGTTTAAAAAATGGCAGAGAGAGGTTACAGAGACAAAAGTTTGTGAGGATCCTTTGGAAGGTATGAATTTGGGAAGGAGTAGACCTAGGAAGTTTGTGCTTCATGCATTTCAATTGAAGGCAACGCAAAAGAAGAAGAGGATGATATTTTGGAAGAAAGTTAGGAAAAAATGGAGATTGGGAGTAGCAAATCGGGTTGATAATGATGGAGGAGGAGTGCAAGCAAAGGGGTATGTCTTTGGCGATGTGGCTATCATTGAGGAGGATAAGGTAGATGAAGGGAAATTTGTTCTTCAGCTGTTGGAAACNGCTTCATGCATTTCAATTGAAGGCAACGCAAAAGAAGAAGAGGATGATATTTTGGAAGAAAGTTAGGAAAAAATGGAGATTGGGAGTAGCAAATCGGGTTGATAATGATGGAGGAGGAGTGCAAGCAAAGGGGTATGTCTTTGGCGATGTGGCTATCATTGAGGAGGATAAGGTAGATGAAGGGAAATTTGTTCTTCAGTTGTTGGAAACGAGAAGTGCTACACCAATATTATGTGGTAAAGGAGGGTTTGATTCACAGAATTTTACATGCAGGGGAATATGTGGCAGTAATAGCATTGGTGCAAAGAAAAAGTTATGTTTGTCTGCTGGGTTATTACTTGAGGGTGTTTCACTACAGGGGCTTGAACCTAGCTTAAATTGCTTGGGTTTTTTGATCCGGGTGGATCGTGGCTTGATACTAGTTTAGGAGAAGGGAAGTCTTTGTTGTTTGCTGTATCACTATATTTCATATTGTATCATGCTATTATAATTAGGATGGTACGTGAAAATGAGTTTTTGATGGTTGTGCAAAGAGAGAGGGAAGTGAGGAAGAAATGGCATAAGAAGAGGGTGATCTTAGTGCCAAGGAAGCTAAGAGAGGAGAATAAGGAAAGCTTAGTGCTTTATGAGAGGGCAGTAAGAATTGATTGCTGGAATTTTAAGAAATAGGGACAAAGCAACGGATGTTTCACAACATTTGATCCAGGAGGAGATAAAGCTATACAGATATGGAGTTTTGTGATTGCTGAAAGTTTTCTAATGCAACATGATGGTTGTGAAACTGCTAGATCAGATGTATAAGAAGCTCATGTACATAAAGAAACAATGTTGGTTAGCTCCTTAGTTGCTGCAGAACTTGAATTGTTACAGGGAGCAAAAATATAGAGTGCTTGAGTGTTTTTTCCTGTTGGGTTGTCGATGATTCAAATAGCTTTTGGAGCAATACATATTGGTTGGAGAATTGTCATTTGCAGCGAGAATGAAGCCAACAATGCAATAGTTTTTAGCACTAGCTGCAGCATACTCGTGTAAACTTGCTGTCATATACAAATCAGTTGTATCTTTCTTTCCCTTAGGTCTTCATTTGATATCAATCTTGGGGACAGGATTGTTTAAGGAGGGAGTATTGTTACGTGTGACTAGTAGTTGGTAATCATAGTAAGCGACTTGTCATTCAGTTTAGTATATGAGCATAAATAGTCACAAAGCACAATTCTGTAAACAAGATTGATCAATTGGAATCGTATGGTTTTCGTTCCTTTCTTGTTCTTTTCTTTCTTTTCTTGCTTTTCCTTTGATTTTCTCTGTTACAGTTGATTCAACCGTAACAGAGTGATTTTGATTGTGGGTTGTTTGTTTCTTTTTGGCTATGAATAGAAAGAAAGCAATAGAGAATTTGAGGAATCACCGTGGGATTATCAGAGATCCCAGCCGACTCTTGAAACCGGATGATCCGTACGTTATGATTTTTCTCCTGTTTGTGTTTAATTTTCACCTTTTTTGTTATCACGGAAGAAACCCTAAATTCTAAATCTTAGAAGCTTTCTTTTGTCGTCTTGCAGGGAATTGAAAGACCTTGAAGGTATTCGGGTTGATGACTGTGGTCATGTCTACAAAATAACACCCAAGTAAGCATTAGAACTTAGAACCCCGCAAATTCTTTTATTCTCATCACCCATCATTAATTAATGATGTTTTCCAATTTCTGTTTCTGGTCTCTCTCCAGTCTTATACGTCGTCGAATCCTGGACGATGAGGAGGCAGCTGAAATGGATCGTCGGCGGTTTATCGAGTGCCGTCCTTATGCCATGAACGCTTTGGAGTTATACCGTCGCCAAACGGTGCGTTTTAGAAGTGTTATGTGCTGGTTTCTTTAGTTTTTGTTCTATGTTTCTTTCGTTCTTGTAATTTTATTCTTCTACTGTAATCTATTATGCTGAGATTAACAAATTTGTTACTCTTTAGGGTACTTCTTTTGACCTTGACGAGGTGTTGGGAGTTAGATTCCAAGTGTGCTTTGGCGGGGGCTTACACCATCTCAAGTTCACAGCGAAGCCTGTTGAATCAGAAGCCGGAACCAGTACCACTTTCATTGCAGAAGTTCACAGCAGGGCGAGAGAACCACCGCATTGCTCCCGATGTTTGACCATGGACTCTATTCTCGGTAGTGGTGGTGACCCTGTTTTTAAAATTGTGAAGGATGAGGACTATGGCGATTGGGTCGGTATGTGTTTCTTTCTGCATCAAGCTTGTATATATCTTTTGATCATTCTTTCCTCCTTGATTCTCTCTAATCTTAGTGTTTCAATTACTTGATGTGCCTTTCAGTCAAATTTCTCCTTTTTTTTTTACTTTGACTTGGGGTGAAAATCCCATATTCTATCAATGCCAGGAAATGCATACTGTTGTCCACTTCTTTATATGACAGTGACCGTTCTTTTGATTAAATTCTGCTCCTCTGTTGCAGACCTTCCTTTCGGGTGTACACGCTGCGAAAAGCCAAAGAAATCAGCAAAGCAGAGAAAAGTTCTCAGTCCCGGCCATAATAAAAGCACCCAGTTCCGTCCAAACACTAGGAGTTTTGCAAGGCTTTCATTGTATAAAGGGTAGATTAGTTCGTTTTTTTTTTTTGAAAGTGAAATATATTAGTACTTCTTTTTGAGAATAACCACATTAGTACTTGTGTACACTGCCTAATAGCCTTAGAAAAGTTACAAGCACATGTGATTGTTCATAAAAAAAACCACATTACAAAAAGAGCTTCTAGGCCAATTTTCTCATTGTTTACCATCTTATGAGTTCTTTCCTCCATTCACAATTTGACGCGATTGAGGGCGTAGCTCCCATCACCAACGAATCTGATTAATTCTAATCTTGTAAACCTTTTGATAAATTGGTTGGCGAAAGCCATGCCAACAAATAAAAGTGGACTCCAATTGATCATTTTGGGCAGATTTCTTCCGATTGTTGCCTATGATTACCTGATTTTTTTTCTCCTGCGAATTACTACTCCAGTGTATTTTTCGGATTTGGATTCTCTCCTGTATTTTCACCAATGATTTTGAAAATTATGACTACGATTCAACGAACAGGACATAACTTTACAGGAGAGGAGGATCCTCAATCCGTATTTTTCCCTTCCAAAGAACATTACTTAATTTTATCAAACAATATGCCAAGAGGAGCCCATAAATTTCGTTCGCGTTTATTTATGGGGTTAACCAATGATACTCCCTCTCTTTGGGAATTTTAATTAGGAGTGTAATAGTGTATATGATGGATGAATTGAGTTTCTTTGTTGAAGCGCATGGCAACTTCATCGTGAGAAAAAGCGATAAGGAAATTAAGAGATTTACCTTTAAGAGGATTAGTTACATTTTAAAATTAGATTTAACGGAAGGACTTGATGAAAATTAAATTTAATACTTGTTTGTTGTAACTAAAAAGGAATGGGACACTGGCATGCCCAGTCTATAGCAAGAC
This sequence comes from Turnera subulata, assembly GCA_028386065.3. NCBI lineage: Eukaryota > Viridiplantae > Streptophyta > Magnoliopsida > Malpighiales > Passifloraceae > Turnera > Turnera subulata. Next base: position 17,337 of record JAKUCV010006391.1, read on the forward strand.
ATTATTGTACGAGACAATTCTCATTAAGCATCTATGCAATTATTGTTTTCTCAAAAAAAAAAAGAATAGGATGTTAGATAATTAACATGAACAATCATAATAATCAGGAATCAAGAGACGATAGTTTAATCCCTAATTGAATCAATAACATAATATCCCCATTAGATCTTAGAACTAATTATCTCTCACTAATAACATAAGGTTGAAGACATACCTGGTATCAATCATGTTGTCTTCTAAATTCTCTTAATCTCCTCTTGATTTGTCTTGATGCCTTTATGAGGAATAGATTTCTCTCTCTTACCTTTGTCTATCTTTCTAACGTTTGTCAGATGGTATAACACAACGTTAAGCGACTGGAGAGAGAGGACCTATTCCATAATATTATATTTATACACCCCATCAAGTGTTATAATCTTTTGGGATTATCAACTGGTTATCCTAAAACGGTGCAGTAATTTATTTTGTGTTATAATATACCCGGTGTATTTTCCTTTATAAGAATGTAAGAGGGTGAACCGTGTATACTATAATATGCAAAGTACTAGCATTACACGTTTTATTAGATTGACTAGTTGTAGTGTATAATAAGCAAAAACCAGCAAGGATCATAGCGGTTCCGTGTTAATTATTTGAAACACGGTTCCTTCCATGTATCACATACTAATTCCATACTTACTTCACTTAAAATGGAATTAAACGTCATGGTCCACTTTATGTCTTCAATGAAGACCAATTCTGTCTGCACCCTTATATACTATCATGTATGCATACAAACATGATTAGACAGGATTAGATAAATCAGAAACAATCCATCAAGAGCTCAAAGTGTCAATAACATTACTATAATCAATCATGAATAGGATTTCAATAAGCACCCATCTTACTGACATACAACCTAAATGTCATAAGTGACAACCCTCTCATTATTGGATCCACACTCATATCACTACTTGTATGTTCAATTGACACTTTTGTTTCTGAACTTCTTCTTTAACGATAATGTACTTTAACTTAATGTGTTTTCCACCTTTACAGTACACATCAGCTTTCAGAGAAGAAGATTGCTGCAACATTATTATAGTAAGTTTTCAGCGACTTGGCAATACAGTCGACAATTCCAAGCCCTGAAATAAAATTATGCAGCCATAATCCATAAATATAGCTTTATAAAAGCTATATAAATCTAGCCCCAAAAGTGGATATAATAATGACAATTTATGTCACATACATCCAACATATTGCTCTTTTATCTAAAATGAGCAAATAACAATTCATGAACTTCAACATAGTTCAACAATCAGTGAGGCTTGGATTTAAGTATCTAATCACTTTAATGTAATCAGACATCTTATATGTGAGTATTAGATCTTCCTAATTTGTGCATACTTTAGACATCTCAAAGTAAATGCACAAGAAACATTCTCCAGCTAGTGAGGTTTCAATTCATTTCTTATACATTAATTGAGACTAAAATCTCCCTCCTGAATTGAAACATCACTCGATGAAATTTAATCTACATATCTTGAACTTTTGTAGAGCCTTATTGATATATACATCTTGAGACAAACCAAAATATTATTTTATTCAATTATGGAATATTTAATTCCAATCACATAAAATGTCTCAAGTATATCATATATTCAAAAGTTCATAGATAAGAAATTCTTGGTTATAATTCATAAGTAAACCAAGATCATAATTAGCTAGCAAGATACTGTTAATATACATAAACAAAATTAATTTGCTCCCACTGATCTTTAGATATATACACCAATTAACAGTGTTTCATTAGAATCTAAAGAAAGCAATAAAATCATTAAACAAAAGATGCCATTACCATGGAGCTTTCTTAAATATGTATATCAATACACATGTCATGTAATCTTTTCCTTCATTTGAGAAACCCAAAGTCGGTCCATACAAATCTCTTCCTTTAAATGTCATTCAGAAAAGCATTTTGACATTCATTTGGTTTGACCCCACATCATAATGAGCCACTATTGCTATAATGATTCTTAAGAGTCCTTTTGGAAACAAAAGAAAATGCCTCTTTGCAGGTAATGCCATCTTACTGAGTATAATACTAGACAACTGATTTGGCCTTATATTTTCCGATATTGCCAATAGAGTCGTGTTTGGTCTTAAAGACCCGTTATACACAAATCTTTCACATAATTTTGGCAACTCTACTAAATCCCAAACTTAGTTGTAATCCATTCGTTTCAACTCTTCTTTCATGACATTCAACCACATTTCAAAATCATTATGACTTAAAATGAAACTGAACCTTCATTTATCTCAAGTCAAATTCAGACTCTTGTAAATAAATCATAAGAGCATATGAAATCATAAATATTCTTAATTTATGAGATCATATTAATATGATCTTTACGATTTATTTACTGAGATTCACTTATTGCAGATTCATTGATGACGATTATATCATTATGAGTGGGAAAATTTTGTTGTTCTAAATAAATTGTCAGACTCATCGACAATTATAGAAACAACAACTCTAGTAAAAGTCACTTGTACATAGATATGTAACAAGGCTTTATAAACTTTTACCTTTAAAAATTTTCCACTCCCACTAATGTCACTATTCTTAATGAAACTTGCAATCTCAGTTTCATTCATTCTGATAAAATGGTTAGAACAGTAAAATATATCACCCTCTGGATAACCAATAAATATATTGGATGTTCATAAGTCCAGTATATTTACACATGGATCATAAATCCTCACTTCACCAAGCAACCTCATACATATAGGTGCTTTAGACTAGATTTCTTTATTTATCCAAAGCTCAAAATGAGTCTTGGAATCATCATAATAGAAAACTATTTAATAACCAAATGGTGAGTTTCAAGGTATACATCCATAATAATGAGGGTTATAATAAATTATTCATTATGCTCATAACCATTTTCATAATGATACATTTCATCTCTCAGCAACTAAATTCAGTTGTAATGTACCATCATGTCATGCTTTTCTAAAAAAAAAACTAAAAATGGACCAACAATTTGTCCAAATTTGTTATGCTTCTCATAATACTTATCATCTCTATCAGACCTAATGTTTTTCACCATTTTGTCTATATGTTTCTCAACTTCATTGATAAATATATTTAAGTAATTTATCAATTGAGATTTTTCATATAATAGACATACCTAATCATGATGTGAAAAACACATTAGTAAAGATGATAAAGATTATCCATAAAAAATTGATACATCAAAAGATCACATGTCTTCAAGTAATCTCAAGAACTAGGTGTTTGTGGCTAATTTTTTTTTTTAAGTGTGCCTTGCTTGTTTTCTTAATACAAACCACACAATTGCCAAGATTAATAAAATCCAGCTAATAGGATTTTATTATTTATTAATCTTTGTATTCTTTCCTTAGACATATGTCTAAATCTTTATGCCACAAGTGAGTAAAATTCCCATCACCTAATCTACATTTTGAACAATCATTATGATGAAAATTTAATAAAATATCTATATGCAAGGAACCAATATCCATTTTACGAAGGCCATCCTAAAGTACCAAAAATATTAAAATAAAATTTTCTACATGCTGAACACCCATTCTTAATTTTGTAAACATACAAAATAAAATTTTAAAAATAAATCAAGATTTGAAAGTAATGAGTATTTAATCGATACTTAAAAAATACTTGATGGTGTTCACTGTAAAAGCATGCAAAACGTTTTGATGGCCTCTATTGGAGCATTATATTGGCATCCTACATAAACATAAATTTTACATCAAGCTCAAATGTAGATATTACATCCACATAATCCACTAGGAAACATAACGAGCTTTAATTAAATTGATTCAAAATATATTCAAGCATTGAGCTTATCTTTTCCGTTTTGAACCTTGTCTTGTAATTAAGACAATCTACACAATAGTGTCTATTTTTCTTAATGACACTTATCGTTATTCGTTATTGTGGATTTGAGCAAATGATCAATTGATTTTCAATGATCCTTTATAGCTCTTTTCATAGTTTTTCATTAGCTCTTGAGCAACATATGAGATCATTGTATGATTTCCTTGTTCTTAAGTCTCGCCTCTTTCTAAGAAAGCATGCCTTCAATTATGTCACACTCTATTTCTCTTTTGCTTTATAGAAAATAGAATGGACTACACTCAATGGGCAAGAAAAGATCAATAAATTGTACAAGGAAATAACCATTCACAATTATTCTCATACTATATAATCTTGCTGCTAAAATAGACATTCTGGAGATATGACTTAATATTACACTTCATAATCATTCGCATAAACATAAAGCTTAGCATGTTCATCTTTCCCTTGCTTTATAGAAAGTTTTTTTTTTAAATGCTTTCGTTAGTACTGCTTTAATCAATAAGAGCAGTGGGCTTACCGATTAAAGGTAATAAGTCTAGATTCTAAAAACTTAAAGCTAGACTTGTCTCATATATCGTCAAGCCCGTATAACTTACCAACAATTTAAGCTTGCGAATGAAGAATAACTTAATATCGTAAATCTCACATAGATAGACAATTCATTATTTCAATCTACATACATTATGTATATATTGATATTTTCCTTTGGGAAATATACCAATACAACAAAACCATAATTGATGCTTGAGTAGATTTAACATAAGTAGTAAACTAATATATTTAATTAGACATGTATGTTATCTTTGGATATACAAAACATGACTAATAAATAAATTAATCGACCACCTTTTATGTTTATAGTCATAAAATGATTAATCAACCTTTGGGTTGATCCTTAAATATTTTATGAAAATAAACTTGATTTTCTCATGATAAAATAAATTATCACCATCATGCCATCACATTAATTGCATCACATGCTCACGAGTAAATCAATATTTTTCTTAATTTTGATATCCATAAAGCATTCCAATTCGGCCACTTTGGTGACTAACAAATTGTACATAAAATAGATATAAAAATTTACTTAAGTTTCTTTTTTTTTTCTTAAAATTGATATCTATAAAACATTCTAATTTGGCCACTTTGGTGACTAACAAATTATACATAAGTAGATATCAAACATTCATAAGGATACTCATGTAAAACAAAGTCCACAAGTCCGATCAAACAAATAAGACATTCTTGGACTCAATTACTTAAAAACCAACAGTAAGGACTAAACTGTAATCTGTCTTATAGTGACTTAAGTGACAAAATTTATAACATGCGGACTGAAGTGGAAATCAACAATAATCTTCCAGAAACAAGCCACAGATCGCGATAGTAAAACACGATTTACATTCATCCATGCACAGTTCCCAACAATATATTATACTTTTCACAAAGATAGTATATTATAATGGATGCGACAAAATAAACCAATCATAATTTAACGATACTACTGTGAACATATTATGTTGGTATTGTTTGTAAAACATTATTCTGTGCAGACGAAATTGAATCAAATAACCATATAAACGACAGTGTGCCTTTCAAATTTTTTTTTTTAGTCGATAAACAATTGGCACAAAACATGTATTAAACCCGAGCGAAGAACTGAGGAAATGGATTCACTGGAGCTAAATACGCTTACTTTTGAATCAATTGGGTGAAACCGAAATACCCAATCAAACCAAACAAATAGGGATTTCACAGATTGAATAGAACATGAAACCCAATCCAACGTAATTAAAAAAAAAAAACAATAAGAGTTTGTGTCGATTGGAACCAATCAAAAATAAATAAACTTTAATGAGGGGAGATAATTATTCTTAAACCATGCTCCGCTACCACATGTTAGATAATTAACATGAACAATCATAATAATCAGGAATCAAGAGACGATAGTTTAATCCCCAATTGAATCAATAACATAATATCCCCATTAGATTTTAGAACTAATTATCTCTCACTAATAACATAAGGTTGAAGACATACCTGGTATCAATCATGTTGTCTTCTAAATTCTCTTAATCTCCTCTTGATTTGTCTTGATGCCTTTATGAGGAATAGATTTCTCTCTCTTGCCTTTGTCTATCTTTCTAACGTTTGTCAGATGGTATAACACAACGTTAAGCGACTGGAGAGAGAGGACCTATTCCATAATATTATATTTATACACCCCATCAAGTGTTTATTAGAAAACCCTAATAGTTGACCAATAGGATTTTGCCACGTCATTAAATAAAACACAATATTATATGGGCCACATAAAAGGAAATATTCTTACATAGGACTCAAACAATTTTTTTAAAAATATATAAGACTTAATTACAGAAAACAAAGAAAGTTTAGGACTTAAAAAATACTCATCCCGAATTTTATTAAGAGACTCTTCACTGAATTTTAACCATTCCCCGCGCACTCTTCCCCTTCCCTCCTCTTCTTCCTAATATTCAATTCAAAAGGAATAAAAGAAAAATGGCGGCCCTCTCATTTTTCTTTGTCCAAATTTTGGAGGGGACCTTTTGCATTGCTTACCTTGCTTTTTATCACTTCCTCTGAAAAAATTGAAAATTTCCCTCTCAAAATCTCTCTTATGGACCCATCACCCGCACCCCCTGCGCCTTGGCTCCCTAAAGACGGGGACAAGTGGGAGCTCCGCCACGACGACGACGGCTTCACCTACAAGATCCTCAAGCGCCTCCGCCTCTCCGATACCCCCGCCCCGCCGCCCTCCTCCACCGCAGACCCAGAAGCCAGGGAGAAGAACCGAAGAGAGTGCAAGCGGAACACCCTCTTGAAGCTGAGGAAGAGGTACCAAGAGGAAATCCGCTAGTGGGAAATTTTGTCGAATAGCCTGCGTGCAATGCAGGAGAGAGCAACGTTACACCAGGAGGAGCTGCAAAAGCAACAACCAGGAGTGGATCAAATTGCCCGGTCAACGGAGACCGTAACGGGAGATGCTTGTGGGCCCCTACTCGACGAGCTCCTCTCGCAGGTGAATTGGGTTCTTTTTCTTTAAAGTGGGATTTAGCTCAAAGAGGTTGGGATTTGGGTTTATTTGTTGAATTGACCCGTTTCCTATCTTGGTTTCTTCATGGAATTTGCAGGCAGAAGCTCAAGAATTGATAATTCAGGATGTGGGTAACTTATGCGAGGTGGCAGAAGCGATGTGCAATGCACAACAGGAGCAATTTGTGCAGTCATTTATAGATCTGCCCGTATGGTCTTCTTTAGAGCTCATGGAAGCGCTCTGCGATGAGTAAGGTTGCCTTTCGAGTTAGTCATTGTCTTAGAAGACCGAAGAAGTATCTTAGTGTAATTCGAGGCATTTTAGGTTTATTTTTCTACTGAAATGTTAGTTTTAGTGTACTGTGATTTTAGTTTAGAATGTGTAAATGGAGAAAAGTTGCAATGGTTGGGTTAGCTGTTGCATACATGAAGGGTAAGAATATATGTATCTTACGGATACTTTAGGGGAAGAGAAATTCTTAACTCGAAGGTTGTGATGTCCCTCCGCAGTTGTGTATATGCTTATATATCTGTGATTTTAGTTCTGGTTGATTGTTTCTCTTTTCAATTGTGAATCTGTACTATCATTTGAATGTCCGATTAAATACCGTTTGAATTGGTTTTTCGGTGTCTCCCTCGTTCTCCTTTTCACTTTTCTTTCCTTGGTAGCTTGAGATTTGAGAGCTATGGAACTTTTGTTTACAAGAACACTAAATGCCTATACCTTACTATAGTAGTCATCTCATGCTGCCATTCCCTTATTTTGGGAAAGTGTTGGTTCATACGGCATTACAAGTGTAGATTTCTGGGTTATTCTTAGGGATGGCAATGGGTGTCTGTTAACGGAGAATCCGCAGGGAATCCCCGAATGGGGATGGGGGCAATTTTCCCCTGCGGGGGTGGGGACGGGGGACGTTTTGGCCCCGTGGGGAATTTGGGAATGGGGGCGGGGAATGCTCCCCCCGACCCACGGAGACCCCGAAATAAGCAAATATACAAAAATACCCTTGAGTCATTATCCGATTAACCAATAAGTTGGAATTGGAGAGTAGGCAAAATTTTTGAGATGCAATTGTTGAGTTAGTTGAATGCAACAATTGGATTTTATTTTAGTATTCTAGTATGTAATCAAGAGTAAAAAGACAATGAACTAGTAACAATCTTTAATTTTCTTATCTTATATTTTGAATCATGTAATCCAAAATAATTAAACTAATAATAATTTTTAATTTTATTGTCTTATACTTTGAATCATGTAAGCCAAAACAACTAAATTTGTTTATAAGTTAGCTTTGATTATTTTTTTAAAAATATATATTTTACCAATTTTTATCTATAAAATTGGGGATGGGGTCCCCGTGGGGAACGGGGATGGGGCAATTTTCCCCCCGAACGGGGAATGGTGAGACGCCCCGACCCGTATTTACCGTACACAGTAAACACGTGCCGAAACTGTAACAACCCAACCCAACAAAGCCCAACAAGCAGTGCATAAACAATAAACTGGCCAACGGCCCAATAACAAAACTGAAAACCGGCCCTTCGGCCCAACATGGAACTCGTCACCCGAACCCCGGGGACGTTAACAACAATAACCATCCGGCCCAATGGTCCAATTACAATATATGCACAGCGGAAGACTTAAAATTATGCACAACGGAAGACTTATATCTCACATGACAACATATGCAAAGCCCAATGCAACTAATGGATCCGAGTCCTGTCCAAGGGATGACGCCGCAGCCTGTCTGGAATGCAATATACCTGAACAACAAATAACTCATCCTACGGAATGAAAGCCCGCAGGTGAGGGGTGAGTCCGAAGTGCCCACCGGGTAAAACCCATAAGCAAATATACATATACAACAACGTAAACAATCCAAGTCACATCACCAATAATAACTAAGGTTCTCACGAACCTTAAATGACACACATGTGATTCTAGACACACTATTCCAATTTTATTATCAGGGCCCCTATCACCAGTTAAATGGTGGCCGTCGCCTGGTAGTCAAGCTAGCTAGCCCGTGGACCCCTCCCCGGTACCTCCACGTAATAACTGGCACAGACAAGGAGCAGGACCAACCACTAACTCTCCCCCAGTGCCCAAACAATAACAATAACTTGGTACAGACAAGGAGCAGGCACCAGCCACTAACTCTCCCCCAGCACCATAATCTAAGACTACCATCTGGCTGTTCCAACATTTAACTGTGACTTACTAGATGTCTAAGTGTTTCCATTTTATTATTTTCTTTCCCCTCGACTAGTTACTACATTTCTATCATCCAACCATTTTCTCATTATCCCGAGCAGGCTCCCGGCCTCTCCGCTCGTCTGGATAACTTAACCAAACTGTCATCACATAATAGTACCCCCGGATGAGTTGAGTGTGTTTAGATGTCAGTTGTTGTCGTTATTAGAATGAATATGGGTGTTATGGTTGTAGTAGTTATTAAAGTTGTCGTTGTTATTAAGGTTGTTGTAGTTGCTATTGTTAATAGTTGAATTAGTAGTGTGTTGTTGGTTTCACAGACATAGAGTTTCATACCAGCAAATGTCACATATAGCAAACAAACAGCAACTTGATATCACGTGGTGTATATAAATATTCACTTAACCTCACCTTAGCCTATAAACTCCTCGGGGAACTCGTCAGCTGGTATCGGTTCCGCGTACTCGTTCTCTTCACCTAGATGTAAAGCATATAATCACATAAATGCACAACAAAATGGTATGCATAACATTGTATTTTCCCGTAATACAGTTGTATCGTAATTACTATTTATACCCGATTATATCCTTGGTATATCTATATTTATATTCATATATACATATATACATATATACATATATATATATATATTTACATATATATATATATACATGTTATGTGTATATGATTTTGTACCGTATATGTATTACCTATTATTATTATCCCTCTTTTTTTAATATACCAGATTGTATTTTTGTATATATATATATATATATATTACTATCATATAAGTGTTTGTACCTATATATATATATATTTTTTACCGTTACATGTGTTATGACAATAACACTTAGTCAGCCCACCATAAATTTCAACCCAACGTTTCAATAGTTCATAGCCCATCCCAAAACTTCAAGCCCACTACCTTTAATAATCAACCCATCAACCCATCATATTTGTTATCTTACCCTTGACCCGGTTGGTGTAATTTGCAGCAACTACACAAGTTGAGGAAACTGGTGGTGGCGCGATGGTGGCGGTGACCTGAGCAGTGGACGGCAAAGCCGTTGCTGACGGTGGCGTGACGGAGGTGCGAAGGAGAAGAAGGTGATGGTGGAGGCGCCGTGCGCGGGTGCTGCCCGTGGTGTGGTGGCTGGCAGCGGTGGAGAGGCGAAGAAGAAGAACGGAGGTGCGGCACGAGGCAAGGCGGGGTGTACTCGGGCGTCTGCAGGTGCGGGTTTGGCGACGTGAGGACGGCGGTGTTGCTTGCAGTGGTCGCGCAGGTTGGAGGAAATGCGACCGAGCTTACTGCTGTTGGGTCCGGTGGGTGCTGCTGCGTGGAAAGCTGTGCGCGAGGGAGGAGAACCTGCTGGCGAAGAGACGGCGGTGGCTGCATGGGAAGAAGTGAACGCCTGAGGTGAAGGCGTGACTTGGTGGTTGTGGCAGCTGACGCGAAGAGGACGGCGTCGTGGCAGTCGACTGGTGGTTGGTGAGTACGGCGGCAGTGAGGAAGAAGGCAGAAAATGAAGAAGAGATGGTGGAGGCGAGGACGGGAGGGGAAGATGAAGAAATGATGAAGGGAATGAAAAGAAGGAATTGGTAGTGTTGAGTGTTAAGCTTTTGTTCATGGTCTGCCATGAAACTATGGTTTAATAGCTAAGGAAGTAGAAAAAGAAAAAGAAAACCACGTGATGAAAGTTGAGGAAAAGGAGGTGTCTGCCGCATTTCTTCAACTGGGTATACTCATGAGGGCATGCATACTTGAGCTGGAAAGGAAACTGCGACATATTATATTTTATTGTTATTATTATTATTATTATTTTTATTATTATTATTAATATTAAGCAAAAGACTTATATGTTCTTTCTTTTTTTAGTCTCCAAATAAGATATAGGGGTAATTTTGTCTTTTTAAAAAAATTCATTTTAAAATTACAACATACTCTCATAAAATCCAAGGTAAATTTCCAAAATTGCATTTGTTATTTATGGCGGAAATAAAAGAATTTTTTTTTAAAAAAAACATAATTAGTAATTATTAGAATATAAATACTTGGCAAAATAATAATAATAATGATAATAACATTAATAATAATATTAATAATAGTAATAGTAATAATCAAAATAATCGTAATAATCATAATTATAATCAAACTTCTGTAAGGATAACTATATGGAAATCAAATGGTAGAATTCTCGATTTACAGTGGTAAAATTTCATTTACCGTTGTCCGAGTTAAAAACAACTCGATAAAATCGCAAAAAAAAAAATTTTACCCGGGTCGTTACAAATGGGGATGGGGGCAATTTTCCCCCCGAACGGAGAATGGGGATGTGGACGGGAGAACATTTCAAAAACGGGGGTGGGGGTGGGGAACCTTCCCCCGCGGGGACCCGGACCCATTGCCATCCCTGGTTATTCTATTAGTTCAAACACCAACAATTGATTCGGAGCCAAAATCCGACACCGTCCAGGCTTCACCAGTGAACTTATATCCTGGAAAGGCATTAGAAGCCGTTTCTTTTCTATTTCGTAATTTGCAATTTTACACGTTCAATATACCCTTCTGCGCAGTCACTTTTCTCGTGACCAACATATCAGTGGCTATATTGCTGGAAACACATCATATATATATATATATGCTATAAGTTTTTTGTTTGGACAAATCGATTGATAGGGACCTATATGAAAATTTTGAAAAGTGCCGCCACTGGATGGAAGGAAATTTAAGATATATTTTGCAATCTTAAACAGTTTAAGAACCTAATAAGAAAAATATGTTCATTAGAATTTTTTATTTTTCAAAGATGGAAAAAATAATGCCATGTGGCCATGTTAAAATGCGACTTACAGTATGATTGAGCGCATCCTAATTAAGGATGAGGAAGGACAGAATCATTCACATTGCAAATGTGATTGAAGTCATGTGAGAAAGAGAGTGTAAAACTTTTTTTGTTTTTTTTTTAGAATCAAAATAATTTCTCATTGCATAAAACTTGGTTAGGGGAGACCCTAACAATATGTACACTGTTTAAAGTCCGTACTAATCCAACAACTGGTTACATAAGGAAATCAAGTAGAGACAGCAAATTTAATGCCCAAAAAGAACACAAACGTTGCATTCCTGCAGATAAGCGGCGAAGTTTAAGATTTGTGAGAGTGTAAAACTTGTTAGATTCTTTTTTTTTTTTTATTTTGCCAAAAAAACTTGTTAGAGATCCTCGTCCTATGTTACTATGCTAATTGCTAAATGAGTTGGGTTGAAATCATTGAGGGAGTAAAACATGTTTTGCAAAGAAAATATAAAAGTAAAAAAAAAATATGAGCCTCTAATTAAAATAGAAAAATATACAACGAGTCAAACTGATGCCATGGGATTGGTGGGCCGCCAATTAACGGCCTGATAAGGAAGAGGCGGTGCGATGAAAAAAGGCCCAGCATGAAAAAAAGAGGAAAAGGCCCAACATCTTACTAATCCTTTTTGTTTGAAAAAAAAAAAAACAACAAACAGAAGCCATCCCATCAATTCTAGGGTTTCATTTATTCATCGTGCTTGCCTATAAAAAGGAGATAGACATAAGATTAGGTCAATTAATTGACTAGAAAAAAAAAAATTCCATTGTAGAATCGGCGCGATGAAACGACCAGGACAAGTGCCAGCACCGGCTTCAGGCAGAGCACGTTCCCCTTACAATCTGAGATCGCTGAAACCCAAAGGGGCAGATTTCAAAAGACCCCTGAATTCCAAGGGGGCGGATCTCCAAAGTCCCCAGAATCCCGAGATGGCGCCGGAGGATCGCGAAAGACTGAGGTGCGAATTAATGCTTTCGTTTCGTTTTCCTTCCTTTCTTCTTAATTTTGTTAATAATAATAACGGTTAAGCATGCACTGAGAGGTTTTGATTTTGGGTTATTGTGTTTTTTTTTTTCTGTAAACAGAAAGAAAGCAATAGAGTATTTGAGAACTCAGCGTGGGCTTATCAAAGATCCCAGCGGACTCTTGAAGCACGATGATCCGTATGTTATAACAATTTTTATGATTTTATTTGGGCTGCTTTTTTTTTTTTCTTTTGTCTTTCTGTTTCACTCTTTGTTATCATGGAAGAAACCCTGAAATTAATCCATAGACGCTAAACTTAGCTTTTAGCTTTTGTCTTGCAGGGAATTAAAAGACATGGACGGTATTCGCGATTATGGCGATGGTTTCGTCTACAGATTAACACCCAGGTAAGTCGCAATCTCTTTTATTCGCATCATCCATTAATTAATTTATTTCCATAGATATTCTTTAATTTTTGTCTTTTTGTCCCCTCCAGTATCATACGCTCTCTAGCCCGTGTTCCCCCCGAGGAGGTAGCTGAAAAGTATCAGAAAATGTTTGAGTTCTGTCGTCCTTATGCCAATATTGCTTTGGAGTGGTACCAGCGCCAAAATGTATGCGTGTGTGTGTTGGTTCTTTAGTTTTTGTGTTCTATGTTTCTTCCGTTCGTGTATTTGTTTATACTACTACTGTATTCTATCTATCTTCTATAACAATATATATGCATGTTTGCAGGGTACTTCTTTTGAGCTTCTGGAGGTGGTGGGAGCTTTAGCCCGAGTGTGCTTTGGTGGGGGCGTATGGCATATCAAGTTCACTGCAAAGCCTGCCAATGGTGGATCACAAGCCAATGATGGAGCGCAAGCCGGATCTAGTACTACAACAACCACTTTCTTTGCAGAAGTGCACATCACAGGGAGATTAGGAAAACATGTCTCCCAATGTTTTACCATCGACTCTATCCTTAATGGTGACCCTGATGACCCTGGTTTTAAAATTGTGAAGAAAAAGAAATTTGGCGTGAAGAAAAAGAAATTTAGCGTGAAGAAAAAGAAATTTGGCGGCGAGTGGGTTAAAATTGTGAAGAACAAGAGATTTGGCGGCGATTGGGTTGGTATGTGTTTGTCTCTGCATCAAGCTTTTATGACTTTGATCATTCTTTCCTGGTTTATCTCTAATTTTAATGATTCAATTGGTTCTTTGTTGTGTATGTAGTCTGAATTCTCCATTTTGTTTTTCTTTGAGGGTAAACCCCAAAACATATATAATTCTTTGGACAATGCTAGGATATGTGTGCTGTTGTCCACATCCACTTCTAATGATGTAGTTCTTTTGATTCAAGTCTGCTCCTCTGTTGCAGTCTATAGTTACGGGTGTAAGCGCTGCCAAAGAGAAAAGACCTCAGTCCCATCCAGTGGCGTGGAAAGCGCTCAGCCCCGTCGAAGCGCTAGGATTTCTGCGAAGCACCAGTAGTGTTTCGTCGTAAATTGGGTTGTAAATTGGTGGATTAGTTCGTTTTGTTTTTCTGAATCCTCCACTTGCATTAAAAGGTATTAAGATATTTGTAATACCAGTTTGTGAGGTTTAAGATATTTGACCCTTCGTCTCAAACAGGACAATGTTTTTGCTTCTTATTATGTGAGTTTTATGATATTTCCTTGGCCCTCCCCTGTAAGCGTGGGGAACAGGATGTTTTTGCTTTTGCTTCTAGTATGTGAGTTTTAATGTATTTCCTACCCTGTCATGTAAGCGTAGGAAACAGGATGTTGCATTTGTTTTGGAATAGTTCAGGAAGAGGGGTCCGTTAAAGTATAACGGGATAACTACTTGGCAAGTCCTAAACTTTTCTGTTTTCTGCAACTAAGTCCTATACCTTTAAAATCCCCACTTAAGTCCTATTCTTTTATTAGTTACATCAAACAAGTCTTAAATTTTATTTCCGTCAAGTCCTCTCGTTAAATCTAACTTTTGTAAGAGGATTAGTTACAGTTTAGTCCCTCAAATTTTTAATTTAAAGTAAAGAACTTCCTAAATAAAAAAATAAAAATAAAAATACCATATAATTTTATTTTTTTAAAAAAAATAAAATTAAAAACAAAAATAACAAAAATTTTAAAATCTTTAAAACATAAATCCTAAAATTTTAAAATTCTAAAATTCTAAATCCTAAAATGCTAAATTTTAAATCTTAAACAATTTAAAACCAAAATTACAAACTTTAAAATATAAATTTTAAAATTTAAAACCCTAAACCCTAAACTTTTTAATCATATAACCCTAAATCTTAAAACCTTAATTTCTAAATCATAAACCCTATACCCCAAAACTCAAAACCCAAAACCCTAATTCTAAAACCTTAAATTCTAAATCTTAAAATACCAACTCTTAAATTCCAAGCCTTAAACTCTAAAATTTAAATTCCTAAACTCAAAAATTCTAAATTTTAGGGTTTTGAAATTTTAGGATTTATGTTTAAATTCTAAATCCTAAAATATTAAATCTTAAATTTCAAGCCTTAAACTCTAAAAATTTAAATTCCTAAAAAAATTTAAATTTTAGGGTTTTGAAATTTTAGGATTTATGTTTAAATTCTAAATCCTAAAATACTAACTCCTAAATTTCAAGCCTTAAACTCTAAAAATTTAAATTCCTAAACTCAAAAATTCTAAATTTTAGGATTTTGAAATTTTAGGATTTATGTTTTAAAGATTTAATTTTTTTTGATTTAAATTTTTAATTTTAATATTTTTTAAAAAATAAAATTTTATGGTATTTTTATTTTTTTAGGTTGTTTTTTACTTTAAATAAAAAGTTTGAGGGACTAAACTGTAACTAATCCTCTTACAAAAGTTAGATTTAACGGAAAGACATGACGGAAATAAGGTTTAGGACTTGTTTGATGTAACTAATAAAGGAATAGGACTTAAGTGGATTTTTAAAAGTATAAGACTTGGTTGCAGAAAACGAAAAAGTTTAAGACTTCCCAAGTAGTTATCCCAAAAGATACTGATTAGGAATTATATTCCCTGCTATAACTAGTTACTACCAATACCTTAGTGTATCCCCATCCTTGCAAATTTTAAAAAGGACCATCTGAGCTGCGCATATATAAGTAGTTAAATACTTGTGTGTGTATACTTTTAATAGCCTTTGCGAAGTTGTAAACACATGTGCGTGTTCATGGATGGTGTTCATAGATGATGGACTGTAACAGCCCGGGTAATTTTTACGTTTTTACCGTCACCGTAAAATTTATTTTACAGTTATTTACCATTAAAATTAATCTTGGGTAATTAATTTATGATAATTCGTGCATCGGATTCCGAAACCGAGCCTTGTCCCACGCTCGGGATTTTTCTGCGGATTTTTCGAACCAAGTTGGAATTTTTCGGGTCCAGGAATCTTCAGAAAAGTCGGGATTAACCCCGAGTTATCGGGCCAGAAATAAAATCAAGGAGTACATTAGTTATTTTCTGGTCCGGACAGAACCCGCCTCACACGCTGCACAGTGTGGAGGCTGCAGCAGCCATTCACTGTGAGCGTGTGAATGGCTAGTAACTGCCCGTGACATACCAGTAACCTGCATGATAGACTTTGCCGTGTTTTTGTTCTTTTTTTTCCTTCTTTCCAGTACATCACCACCACCATTCTTTCTGCTCAGCATCCCCTCATCACCTTTGCAACCATCACTCTCTGCAAACTGTCTCCTGCAAATCACTGCTAACCCATACTTTCAAAACCAAACCAAGTGAAAAAAAAAAAAACACATAGACACCACCAAACTGTGCCGTTTTGGCACCTACACACACCCTCCTCTTTTCCTCCTCTCCTTCTTTTCTTCCTCGTGGCCGTGAGCCACCGACCGCCACCACCACGCCACCTGCAGCCGTCGCCACCGAGTCACCAGTCACCTTCTCCTTCCCCCTCCTCCGTCGCGAGCCGCAGCTGCAGTCGCACCGCCCTTCAACCGCAGCGCCACGACGACCCCGAGCCACCGCCGGACCCGTTCCCTCCTGCACGCACCGTGACCGCCGACGTTTTCTCATACCCGCAAGTGCTTCACGCCGCCGTCGCCTCACCGATCCGAGTCGCTCCGTCCCGTCGCGCCGCCTACTCGTCGACTGCAAGGTGAGCAGCCACGGGTTGAGGACGACCCTGTAGCTCTGTGGCGGGTCTGACCCGAAAGATCCGGGTCGCGGGCTGAATATGATTGGGTCTTGATTGGGTTGAAGTTTGGGTTTTGGGGTATGGGCTTCGGGCTGGTGGGCTTGGGTGTAGTTGGGCCAGCTGCATAGGCCTGCACCTGGACTCCTCTTGGGGTTGGGCTGGGTCTATACAGTGACCTGGGCTATTTAGGCCCAGTCCGAATATAAATAAAAAAAATGAAATAAAAATTAATCTGGGAAAAATTATAATTCTGGGAAAAAAATAATAATAAGATGTAAGCCGTGGAAATGATATTTTGGAAATCTTGGGGAATAATATTAAGGAAGAAAATAATAATAATAGTAGTTAATAAATTTTGGAAAGTACATACTTGTAGAAATAAATATGGAAAGGGTATTATCAAAGTAGGTATTGTACTAGAATAGTATCTGGGTATAGGTATAAGTACAGTATTATTTTAGACACTGGAAATAAATGGTGAATGACGATGATAATGGAGAATTAACCCGGGGGAATAACCGAGACGAATCAGTATTTATTTTCGTAATACAGTAGTAGCATGACATTGCATATCACTTACGAGTGCATATTATTTGTATGATATAGGAGTTGATAACGAGCAGATACCTGAGGAGCCGGACTTGGAGTCTGTTGGACAGTTTCATAACTGATAATCGGCTAAGGTGAGGATGGATAACCTTGGATATGTGCCTGTAATACTGTGTTTGATTTTGTTGTTTGATTGAACTGTTGAATCGACTATTGGCTGATATATGATTGCTATGGAAATTATTTATGATTATTGTTACTATTTACCTGCCGTGGATTATGTCATGATGTTGCTGGAATGTGCTGTTAGTTTGTGATATTGTGAGTAACCATTGAGCTGTTAATTGTGAGTATTTAGAGATATGAAATTGCTGGCTGGTTGAGTTTGAGAAATAATCTGTGATGATTAAAAGTTGAGTTATGATGATAGAGTAATGGAATTGGAATTGAATTTGAGATGATGATATAATTGTCACTTGGAAAGTAGTGGTACGACCCGATGGTTTGAAAATTAATTTTGGGATGCTAAGGTCGGTTATTTGGTTTGGTTATTTGATTTGGTTGGCATGTTGATGCTTGTGGTTGGGGTATACCAAATACCCAGTGGTTTGGATATACCGAATATCCGGTTGGCATGTTGATGCCTGTGGTTGGGGTATACCGAATACCCAGTGGTTTGGATATACCAAATATCCGGTTGTGGGACGTGGTCCCAGTATGATAGGAATGGTATGGTTCTCTTGACCTAACATCCGAAATTAATTAATAACCTGGTACGACCCTAGCTTGTCCAGTGACGGGGCCCGGAAGATAAGATTGGTAATAAAAAAAATAATTAAGCATTCTTTTGGTCTTGGTATAGTTGTTTATGGTAGCTTTCTTGTGTTGTGATTGTTATGCTTTCTGTTGAGATTGTTCTGCTTACTTCGAAAGTATTACAGTTGAATATATATCTCTGTTTATCCTTCATCGGTGAGCACTTCGGACTCACCCCTCGCCTGCGGGGTTTCATCCCGTAGGTTTGATTACTTCGTAGGTTCAGGTACGATGTTCGTTAGCTGCTGCTTTCTTCTCCACCTGACTCCGGATCCATACCTCCGCTGCATCTGCATTTATGTCTTCCGCTACTGTGTCGTATATGTTGCTATGTTGCTGCTATCCTTTATTGCTTGGGAGTTGTCTATTGAGTTATGTTGCTGTTAATACGAGTGGTTTGAATAATGGTCCCCGAGTATGGGAGACAACTGTAATATGGTGTGCTGTTGTATTTGGATTTTATGTGTAGTATTTTACTGCGATGTACTGCCTAATCTGTTAATAAGAATAGTTCCGGCACGTGTTTACTGTGTATGGTAAATAGGGGTCGGGGCGTTTCAGTTTGGTAGCGGAGCAGGCAGTAGGTCATTAGGGACATAACTATGGTTGCATGATTGTTTGTTTGTGCATAAGATTTGTCACGACATGATATGACATGCATACATATACATTCTCATATGGGTACGAATGGATCCGGTTGGAGGGATTCAGCATGCTGGAGGTCACCTAGATGACGATCAGGTATCGGTGGATCAACCGCAGCAAGTTGCGGGAGGTCCGGAACACCTTCCGAATGTTCCTTTGGGAGACCCTGCGCAGATGTTAAACGTGGTAACTCAGATTCTGCGAAGGCAAGATGCCAGAGATGCTCGTATCGCAGCTATGGAAGCTCGGGAACAAGAAAATCAGGGACCAGTCGAGGATCCAGTGTACATGAAGCTGGAGAAACTTGGGGCAGAGATCTTCACCGGTGACACTACACCATAGGATGTTGACCGATGGCTTAGACAGATGAACAGGGTTATGCTGAAGCTGACATGCGGGAATGACAGGTGGGCCAGATATGCTGCTGCCATGTTCCGAGGAGATGCTGTTGATTGGTGGGAGTTTACCACCAGGGAAATGCCGACACCTGTCACTATGCCGTGGACCCAGTTCATGGAGATGTTCCGAAGGAAGTTTGTTTCCGAGGCATACCAGGACCAGCTGAGACGGGAGTTTCTGGGACTACAACAGGGACCAGATCAGTCGGTCAATGATTATGAGGTCAAGTTCAACCGCTTGTCCATCTATGCCAGTGAGTTTGTAGCCACTCCGGAGGCCAGATGTAAACGTTTCTGGGATGGTCTTCGATCTGGCATCCAAACAGTCATGGGGTGCAAGGTCTATGAGACTTACCAGGATATGCTGACAGATGCCCTGAGAGCCGAGATTATTTGGTGGGCAATGTGAGAGAGCAACAGGAGATCCGTAAGAGGCATGCTGCACAGAGTTCTGGGGGACAGAACAAGAGGTTCCAGACACCAGCGAACCGGTCAGGATATGGACAGAGCCAGTTCATACCAGAGAGTCAGGGACGTGGATGGAACAACAATACCTACAACCGAGGCAGTTCTTGGACTCAGTCTGGAGGGACTTCATCTGGGGATACTCGCCCGAGACTTCCTCTGTCTCAGGTGAGGTGCTATGAGTGTAACGAAGTTGGGCACTACCGATATGCTTGTCCCAAGTTGGGAAGATCTAGAGGTACAACACCTACTCAGACGGTGCAAGCTTCAGTTGCCAGTGTTCCTAGTGGTTCTGGAGTTGGCCGAGGCCGAGGACGTGGATCTGTTCCTACCAGGACCCAGTCAGCCATGAACCAGAGTACAGCAGTGCCGAGAGCATTTGTGATCACCGCTGAGGAGGATCCAGAGAATGCTGATGTCATAGCAGGTACCTTTACAATTTTTGGTAGTACTGCTTATACTTTGATAGACCCTAATGCTACGCATTCGTTTATTGCTCAAAGCTTTGCAATACTACATAACTGTACGGGAGAGAGTTTAGTTTGTCCGATGAGGGTTAGGTTACCTGCAGGTATAGTGGTCAGGTTAACCCATGTGTGCAGAGATGTTTCGCTTTCATACGATAGTGAGGTTTTTCTTGCACGGTTGATTGTGATGAACATGGGAGGTTTTGATATCATCTTGGGGATGGATTGGTTGTCCAAGTACAGTGCTATGGTGAACTGTCGAACCAAGGAAGTGCTGTTGACTTCCGAAGGTGGACATAAGATTTTGTTGACAGGTATTGGAAGGGCTACTACTACATGTAGTATCTCCGCTAATCAGGATGTTGGGATGAAGCCGTTGGATTCAGATGCTTTGCTGACCCATGTCAAGGGTGAAGAAGTTCAGACTCTGATTTTGGGGGACATCATAGTTGTGAGGGAGTTTTCGGATGTGTTTCCAGAGGATCTGCCAGGATTGCCACCTAACAGAGAAGTCGAGTACACCATCGATTTGATGCCAGGAGTGACACCTATCTCGATGGCACCATATCGGATGGCACCGACAGAACTTCAGGAGCTGAAGAAGCAGTTGGATGAGCTGCTCGAGAAGGGTTTCATCCGACCTAGTACATCACCTTGGGGATCACCAGTCCTCTTCGTGAAGAAGAAAGATGGCAGTTTGCGGATGTGTGTGAACTACCGACAGCTGAATAAAGTGACAGTGAAGAATAAGTACCCGCTTCCCAGGATTGATGACCTCTTTGATCAGCTACAGGGAGCTACTGTGTTTTCTAAGATTGATCTTCGATCTGGCTACCATCAGGTCAAGATTGCAGAGAAGGACATACCGAAGACGGCTTTTCGTACTCGGTATGGGCATTTCGAGTTCACAGTGGTTCCTTTTGGTTTGACCAATGCACCTGCAGTTTTCATGTGCTTGATGCACTTGGTCCTGAATGAGTTCTTGGATAAGTTCGTGGTAGTCTTCATTGACGACATTCTAATATACTCCAAGAACAGGGAAGAACATGAAGAGCACCTAAGGGTAGTGCTACAGAGGCTGCGAGAGAAGGAGTTGTATGCTAAGTTCAGCAAGTGTGAGTTCTGGCTTGAGGAAGTTGCATTCCTTGGACATGTTGTATCCGGGGATGGGATTAAGGTTTATCCTGCTAAAGTGAAAGCTGTTTTGGAGTGGGAGCCGCCCAAGACAGTACCTGAAGTCAGAAGTTTTCTTGGCCTTGCTGGATATTACCGGAGATTCATCGAGGGTTTTTCCTTGATAGCTAGTCCCATGACTAAGCTATTGAGGAAAGATCAAGCCTTTGTATGGAGCGATGCCTGCCAGAGGAGTTTTGATGAGCTGAAGAAGAAGTTGACAACAGCACCAGTCTTGACAGTACCTAAGCCAGGAGTGGAGTATTTGCTGTTTTGTGATGCTTCAGGTCTTGGTTTGGGAGCAGTTCTGATGCAAGAAGGCCGAGTGATTGCTTATGCTTCGAGACAGTTGAGACCACATGAGAAGAACTACCCGACACATGATCTGGAGATGGCTGCAGTGATCCTTGCTTTGAAGATTTGGCGACATTATCTGTTTGGAGAGAGATGCCGGATCTTCACAGATCATAAGAGTCTCAAGTACATCATGACTCATAAGGAACTTAACCTGCGACAACGACGTTGGGTTGAGTTGCTGAATGACTATGATTGTACTATTGAGTATCACCCTGGAAAAGCTAACGTGGTAGCAGATGCTTTGAGCCGGAGACAGCCAGATGATGCTTCCACGACCTACTCGATGTCCTCACTCATCGAGTTAAGGAAGATGGGAGTTGATTTATCAGTTGATGAGACAAGAGTTTTGTTGACCCATATTGAAGTCAAGTCTAACTTGAGAGGCTGGATTGTGGAATTGCAAGATGGAGATCCCGACCTGATCAAGCTGAAGGAAGCAGTCCGTAGTGGGAAAGAAGATAAGTTTCGCATAGCCGAGGATAGTGCATTGATGCTAGGGAAACGTCTATGTGTACCCAGTGTTGGTGACCTACGCAGCCAGATTTTAGAAGAAGGACATATGACGCCGTATGCTATGCATCCCGGAAGCACTAAGATGTACCAGAATTTGAGGAGTCATTTCTGGTAGCCACGTATGAAGAAGGATGTAGCCGAGTATGTGGCTAAGTGTATCACTTGTCAGCAAGTGAAAGCCGAGCATCAAGCTCCAGCAGGGAAGATGAGATCGTTGTCAGTGTCGGAGTGGAAGTGGAAGATGATCACTATGGATTTTGTGGTTGGATTACCGTTGACCCGGAGACAGCATGATGCCATCTGGGTTATCGTTGATCGGCTTACAAAATCAGCTCATTTTCTTCCCATCCGACAGACAGATACTTTGGATAAGTTGGCGAAATAGTATGTTGCAGAGATTGTGAGACTGCATGGAATTCCTAAGTCTATAGTCTCAGACAGGGATCCGAGATTCACATCACGGTTTTGGAAGAGTCTGCAAGCAGCTTTGGGGACGAAGCTGAGTTTCAGTACTACATTTTATCCTCAGACTGGCGAACAGTCAGAGAGGACTATTCAGACGCTAGAGGACATGTTGAGGGCTTGTGCTCTTATTTTCAGTGGGAGTTGGGATCAGTATTTGTCTTTAGCGGAGTTCGCCTACAATAACAGTTATCATTCAAGCATCGGCATGTCACCGTTTGAAGCTCTTTACGGAAGGAAATGCCGAAGTCCAGTATCTTGGGATGAAGAAGGTCTTCATTTGATTGTGGGTCCAGATTTGGTTAAGCAGACAGTTGATAAGATTCAGGTGGTTAAGCAGAGTATGAAAGCAGCACAGGACCGACAGAAGAGTTATGCTGATAAGCATCGCCGGGAGATGGAGTACCAAGTGGGAGAACGAGTTTTCCTCCGAGTTGCACCTTGGAAAGGTGTTATCAGATTCGGGAAGAGAGGGAAGCTGAGTCCCAGGTACATTGGACCATATGAGATTATGGAAAGGGTTGGACCCTTGGCGTACATATTATCCTTGCCAGAGGAGTTGTCTCGGATTCATGATGTGTTTCATGTTTCCATGTTAAGGAGGTACAGTTCCGATCCGAGTCATGTGGTTACTACAGCAGATGTTGAGGTTGCAGAGGATCTTACGTATACAGAAATGCCGGAGCAGATTCTTGCCCGAGAGGTCAGACAGTTGAGGAATCGAGTCATTCCGATGGTGAAGGTTAAGTGGAGCAAGCTCTCTGCGAATGAGTCTACATGGGAAGTTGAGGAGCACATGCGTTCTCAGTACCCGCACCTGTTCACAGCACCGGAGTGAATTTCGGGGACGAAATTCTTTTAAAGTGGGTAGGCTGTAACAGCCCGGGTAATTTTTACATTTTTACCGTCACCGTAAAATTTATTTTACAGTCATTTACCATTAAAATTAATCTTGGGTAATTAATTTATGGTAATTCGTGCATCGGATTCCGAAACCGAGCCTTGTCCCACGCTCGGGATTTTTCTGTGGATTTTTCGGGTCCAGGAATCTTCAGAAAAGTCGGGATTAACCCCGAGTTATCGGGCCAGAAATAAAATCAAGGGGTACAATAGTTATTTTCTGGTCCGGACAGAACCCGCCTCACACGCTGCACAGTGTGGAGGCTGCAGCCGCCATTCACTGTGAGCATGTGAATGGCTAGTAACTGCCCGTGACATACCAGTTACCTGCATGATAGTAACTGCACGATTGTTGATCAGATAAATTAGACTATTTCTCAAAAAAAAGGTATCACGTTATACTATTTCTAAAAAAAATGAGTAAATCATATATATAGGATACGCACTATTTGAAAAGTACACACTTTTGTTTTTCCCTTTTACGGGTCTATACTCTTATTTTTTGTCCAGTTTAGGGGTCCATAGCAGCCCCGCGGATGACGTGGACTACCCAGTCCGAAGGTTAGATGCACACGCTCATGTTTAGGTCAGAATGGTGCGTGTGAGGCGCGTGTCTCTCACGCTTTGTCCAATTTGTTTTAATACAAATTTAATTTTTATAATTGTTTAACGGAAATAAAAATAAAAAAATGGAAAAAATAATTAAAACCCCACGATCAAAATGATCAACAATGCCCCCAAAATTCCCAAATCAATCCCTGGCTCACCTAACAAACAATAAATCCCAACCTCACCTCATTCACTCTTCAAGAACCCTAACCATCCAAATGCAATTCACTAAACAAACCTCCTCACAAACCCTAAACCCCCAAACTTTCAATTAACAATCCCAAAATCACCCACGGGACACAATTACTAACAATCCTAAATTCTCAGTTCCCTCAAACCAATCTCAAGATGTTTTGAGAAACATGTAAAAAGATGGGGAAAAAAGAATCAAAGTATATATGTATTTGTTGTTTAATAATTTTTATAACAAAGGAGAGAGTGAGATTGAAAGGAGAGGCCTTAAAAGAGTTGAACGCCGTGTACGACGGTAGGGGGTGAAGTGGTAGAAGAAGGAGATGAGCCCGGTGACACCAAGGATGAGGAGGGTGGCGGTGGTGGAGGCTCTCGCAGTGGCGGCGGTGAGGTGGGGGAGCTCAGAGACAACAACAACAGTGATGGATATCATGGACTGGGAGCATGGGCGGATTTAGGGGGGCCAACAGGGGCCATGCCCCCCTAAATTTCATTCATGAGTCGTTTTAGTAGTATTAAATCACAAGTTAAAAGGTAGCTTGGTGGTAAGATTGATGTTGAAATCTCACGAGGATTCCAGTTCGAGTCGAATTGGGAACCATTTTTCCACACCAGTTACTCTATTCCCCTTCCCCCCCCCCCCCCCCCCCCCCCCCCCCCCCCCCCCCAAGGTCCTCTTTTGGGCCAAAAAATATATTGGCCCCCTACCATCAAGTTCTGGCTCCGCCTCTGGTTGGACGGGCTTGGGGATCCAAAAGAGGACGTTGGTAGAGATGTTGTAGAGGGCAGTGAAAATTAGGGTGGTGGAGAGGTCAAGGTGGGAGACTAGGGTGAGGGTCAGGACTATGGGATGAAGGTGCCCATGTCACCCACCGCGTCGGAAAGTTTGAAGGCGACAAAGGTCTTGAGGCTGAGGTGGCCGCGCCACTCCTGGTTCAGGCCAAAGAGAAGGGTGGTGGTAGAGGACATAATTGGTGTTTGATTTGGGTATACAGTGAACAAAGATGAGGTTCGGCTTTGAAACCTAAGAAGAAAAATATTTCCTCTCCTTGCCTATCACTTACAATCTTTTCTGAAAAAAAGGGAAAACAAAGTATAAATTTTGGAAACTCATGCGTAATTTTGTTTCCTTTCTTTTTTTATGTTAAATAATTATAAAAATTAAATTTGTATTGAAAGGAAAAGAACATTTACAATTAAAAAATACAAAAATAGGGCCCACTTGCCATGGCGTACAGCACGTGCATAACACACACCTTCATGCGATGCCACGTTATCAAAAAAGTGGGCGCGTATGCCTCACTTTCAGGTCGGGTAGTCCACGTCATCCGTAGGGCTGCCCAAGACCCCTAAAAAGGACGAAAAATAAGAGTTCAGACTCGTAAAAATAGTACAGACTCTCAAACGATACTTTTAAAACAGTATGGACCATATATATGTGATTTAGTCAAAAAAAATCTAATAAACTCTCATTGTAAGCATATGAAAACTGAGTGGCGATGAGACAAAAGTATTTTAGAAAACATATTTGACAAAAATCTGTCTTTTTTCTTCCCTTTTTTATATCAAAAGAGATTTATATTTCACCATTCAAAAATATAAAAAGTGTTTGTACAAAAATTTCTAATCTTATAACGTGGGAGGAGTTTGGATGTATTAGGATGTTATGGTTTAACGAGAGCATGGACAATATAATATGCCCTTCTGGCCTTCTCACATAAAGGAAGAAAGCATGTACAAAAAGGTAAGACATGTCCTTTATATCATCTAATACAAATTTTGCAAGGAAAAAAATGTAAAAAACGTGAAGATTAGTTAAACCCTTGATATGCAAGGCCTGAGCTTTCACCACCGAATGAGTTCCCAGAATTATGTCAAGTAGCAAATTACCATGCATGATAACTCATAGCTTCTGGGATTGAGGAGTCCATGACATTTTCATTTTCTTAGAGAGCCTAAAAATCTCTATTCTCATTAAGCCTTTATCCTTCGCCACCATAATCCCCTGCAAAATGCCTAGAAGCGCCAGCTTGAATCGCCCACATGCATCAAAATTAGCTACAAAACCAAAAAGCCATTGCCCCCCCATTCATCCCTACATACACCACTATTATAAGTTCTGGAGATATTTGAGGGACTAAGATCCGTAAACATTCACTTTCCATGCATAGGAGGGAGGTAAATTCCATACAGCAGGAGTTTCAACACCCGGACAGCCCAGGAGTTTCCACAACTTCCAACAGCTGACAACAAAAATCTGTCGCCAATTTAACCCTGCCTACTTCACTTTAAACTACCAATCTTTCAACTCCAGCAGAAAAAAGTTACTGCACGAGTGCCAACCATGTATGCTTGGCAAAATTTTCCTTTCGAACTTCGAGCATCAATGTTTGTCAAAAAAAACCTTCAGAGTATCAGGGCTTTTTTTCTAGTATCAATTTTTTTGTGACTTAAGGAATCATCTGCTACTATCGTATTTAATACGAGAAAAATCATCTTCTACTCCAAAAACAAAAAGAATATACACACTTGCTTCTCCTTCTTTAACAATGTCCTAGTAGCATCATATACCTGCCAGCAGGAAACAGTATATTCGATAAGAAAAGATCTACAGATGAAAAAAAAAAAAAATTAGTGATGAAGATATATATTGTGACTGGTGACTGCACGTATGATATCTAGCAGCTACAATTGAAGGACACATCTTTACTGGTAAACATGGTATATAACTCGCAATATCTAAAATTCTCATAAGTCTGATGGTTATCAAATAGTTGCTCTTGCGGCAATTTACCGGCATATCAAACAAAATATTCCAAAGAGTGGCTTCTCCATGTTGCCTAATAGACAGTCCTCATTGCATTAAGCAGTAACATGAAAGTAAATGAGAAGGGATTGTAAAAGTCTTACCATCATTGCCCTGATGGAGGAAGAAACCCTCACCATCGTCATTCTCATCCAACAAAGGTATAACGTATTCTTCAATGGCTGCCATCCTCACCTTGAAACATCCCTTGTTACCAAAGTCTTCTCCTGCAGAGTCTTGATACACCCAATAACCTGACCCATCCTCCTGATCGTCTTTAAATCCATAAAGTATAACAGCGTGATACAAGACATCTTCTTCTTCTTCATCATCATCACCTTCTTCTTCATCATCATCATCATTTTCTTCTTCTTCTTCTTCTTCTTCTTCTTCTTCTTCTTCTTCTTCTTCTTCTTCTTCTTCTTCTTCTTCTTCATCATCATCATCATCTTCTTCTTCTACTTCCTCTTCTTCATCTCCTGCTAGTCCTCTATGACCTATAGGTGTCATTACATCCGGTCCTTGAGCTTCATACACACCTTTCTTCAAGTCAAAATAACCAGGACTGATCTGCAAATAAATTATAGTTATATAAAAAACATAGTATCAATATAATATGGCCCTATTATGTTTGCAATAACAAATTATTTTATAACTTACTCTAAATATCCCAATGATGGGTCCATCATATTGCACTGCTTCTTTGGCCCTAGCGAACTGCGTTCCATCCAAAATTTTTACACCAGAAATCTTGAAGTGCCTGAACCTCTGAAAATAATAAAAAGAAATGCATGATTAACAGTTGCCTAATACAAAAAATGTTAAAAGATAACAAAGTAATAATAAGAATTAATGAGAAGGACTACCGTTACATCATGTCTCAGGACTGCTTTAGGAGGCTTTTTAATGCTATCCTCATAAGGATAATGCTCCTCTTCCACAATGCCTTTCTTCAGAAATTCAACCACATCATCTACATAGATAGACGGCACCTGATCTATGGCATGCTGAACTGCTAGCCTTACGCTCGGCTTATTACCCTTCCTACCTTGCCTGAGCCTTATCCGGCATTCATAGGCACCAACCAGTGCGTGTTGGCTGCAAGAATCTACACCAAAGGAAATTTTTTTCATTAAAAGAACACTAGTAACATTTAGTAGAATGTTTAATTAAATGGTAAATTCAATATTACTATTCTCTTGGTGCTTGACTTCCGGCATGATGGATACACCCTTGAATTGGTTCCACTTCGAGGTCCAGTAAAACGACCTGCTCAACGGTCTCACCGGTGGTTCTTCTTCGTCCATCCTTAACCACCTGTATAATCAGCATCATTACAGTAACAAAATCAACAAATCAATGGATTTCCAAGTAAAGTGGGAGGGGAATGAAAAGGCAAGCGAAAGTAAAGTGGAGAAAAGAATTTAAAGATGACAAGATTTAAGGCTTTTTAGGCCAATAACTAAGCCGGCCAAAGTACACTATTATATCCAAAGAAGACGAAATAAAGGACATTTACTGGTATAGCCAAAACTAACATGACCAACTAAGATTACCATACAAAGAGGAAAAGGAAAATTGAAGGAACATATATGCTGGTATGACAGGTAAGAAATAAGAGAAGGAATTTTAAAATCAGTTGACCCTTCTCTTAAAATCAGTTGACCTTTGCAGCCAACCAAAACATGTTTACGCAATATTTTTTTACACCTAAGGGTTTAAACCCACATTAATGTGAAATCAGGATACTATCAATTAGTAACAGTACCATATTCACCGATTAAAAAATAGTACCATATTAAAATGTGCACCCATAAGGATTTAGATATGACAACAGTACCATACTAAAAAAAATTATGTATTTTTAGGCCTATCGCTAAGCTCAATCCATGTACAATTGATGGGCCTCAGAAAATTTGTATGTTATAGCCTAACCTAACATCAGTACCATATAGGAGGAAAGTATGACAAGTAAGAAACTCCAGAGGAAACTTTTTAGAGCCCAATACCTTAAATATTTTAAAATGACAAGAATTATGTACTTTTGGAGCCCATAGCCAAGTTACACTTTTATACAAGGATCCAAAGAAAAATAATTTAGAGCAGAATCAACACTTCAATGGGTTTCTACTTCAATGGGTTTCTATGATTCTTTATTCTTGTAGTCTATATAAGCAGATAATCCTCTAATTGTGGGTTGGATAATGTAGACAAAAGAATTTACAGATAACAAGATTTATGGATTTCTAGGCCCAACAGGTAAGCCCAGTCCACGTTCCCCTTAATCACGGATATTTATTGGTCTTCCTTATTACTTTCTTCATAAATAAGTGTTTAATATTCTTATTTACTCCCTGCAAGCAAACTCAAAGTAAGTATGACATATTCCTGGAAAATATGTATCAATATTTTTCTGAATTTTTTTAAGAAATCCACTAGACAATTTTACATCAAAACCCTATCAATTTACTTTAAAACAGTTTATAAACACAATTGTCATGTTTAGAAGTGAAGACCAGACCAATACATATCAGACCCTAAAAGATCCTAATTCCATCATCCAAAACAGAATTTGCATCCTTAACCTTCAATTCCTGACATTTGAATTAAATTATTTCTATTGTGCTTGTGACCACATCATCTTGTAAATATAACAGAGATGGATGCTAAGAAGACACAACTACCTATAATTCGATGGGCAAGCAAGCAATAAAGGCTAGTAGGGAACGTAGATTCACAAGCAGTCACACAAACATACCATCAGCATATATCACAAACCTCATACAAACAAGGTTCAAAATCATAATCCAGAAATCCAAATTAAGATGAGTGGGGTTTAGGCCTCAGAGAATGATGGCTATGTTTTAGCCTAATCCACAGTACCATATAAGAGGAAAGTATGACAACTAAGAAACTCCAAAGGAAACTTAAAAAAAAATACAAAAGCTGTACAATTTTACACCATGATCCAAAGAAAAATAATTTGCAGCAGAATCAAAAATCAATGGGTTTCTACTATTTTTAAGCCCCATAGCTAAGTCCAATCAAGATTTCGCCCAAAAAAAAGTCCAATCAAGATTTATGGATTTCTGAGCCCCATACCTAAGTCCAATCAAAGTTAGCTATTAATCACGGATATTTATTGGGCTTCCTTATTTACTCTCTTTCATAGATAAGTGTTTAATATCCTTATTTACTCTCTGCAACCAAATTCAAAAGTCAAATATTCCTTTAAAACAATTTATTAATAATTTTTTCAATTTTTTTAAAAAATTAACTAGACCATTCTACATCAAAACCCTATTATTTTCCCTTAAAACAGCTTATAAACAAAATTTTCATATTTAGAAGCAAAGACAAGACCAATACATATCAGGCCCTAAACAATTCCAGTTCCCTAATCCAAAACAGTATTTGCATCCTTAACCTTTAATTCCCGACAGTTCAATTATTTGTATTGAGCTTGTGTTAGGCCCAATTATTTCATTTGGGCTCGCGTTACGCACGAGACACAATGATCCAGTTAAAATCCATCATATAAAAGGAAAAGAAGTAGCAACCTTCGAAACTTGTAAGTTGTTCGACAAAAAAAAAAAAAAAAAAAAACACCCTGACTCAGTTTTAATGAATGAAATCACAAAAAACTGGCAAAAACAAGTATTGTGAACAACAGGTTCTATCTATACTATATATTAAAGCATGAAGTCACCAAAACTTGCAAAATTGAAATACCAAAATACCCTCGTCTTTTTTATTAAATTAATGGTTTAATAGTCATTTTAAAAACTATCCAACCGAAAAATAAGTCGGTTACATCACATCATTTAGGTAATTTCTTCTATTATTTTTTTTTTTGCCTATCTAACCTCTCTTGTTTTTTTTTAAACGCAAATCTCATTATTTTATTAATTAATAATTTAAATCCAATATTACAGTTTATTCAGCTCTTCATTCACATCGCATTCACATACCTGACAACAGAGTTTGCCTTTACGCACAAGAGAAAAAAGAAAACAGAATTCAAAGATTATAAAAAAAAAAAAACAGAATTCAAAGATAAGTGATTTATAGGATATCACTTTTTTTAATGCTCTTACAATACTGGTAACATCCTTGGTTACGTTTGTTGTGTTTTTCCCTTTAGCATCCCATGTAAGTAGTGAATTAGTTCCAAAGATAGGTTCACAAAAACAATTAGTTAAAGCTACATCCACTAATTCTAGGCTTCTGTGACCAACAAGTGAATACTCTAAACTAATACCTGGCAACAGAGTTTGCCTCTACGCACAAGAGAGAAAAAGAAAACAGAATTCAAAGATTATAAAAAAGAAAACAGAATTCAAAGATTAGTGATTTATAGGATATCACTTTTTTTAATGTTCTTACAATACTGGTAATATCCGAGGTTGGTTACGTTTGTTGTGTTTTTCCCTTCAGCATCCCATGTAAGTAGTTTCAAAGATAGGTTTACAAAAACCATTAGCTAAAGCTACATCCACTAATTCTAGGCTTATGTGACCAACAAGTGAATACTTTAAACTTAGGATTGTATATACTTTTTTTCCTTGCATTTGATTGATACTTTCAGTTTTGGATATCAAAAAATCACTCGCTCTGTAAAAGAAAATATTATTTCTTATGTCCCGCAGAATTTAAAAATCATGAATTAAGTTTATTTTTTTATAATTTAAACACTATAGTTACTTTTAAATAAATCAATTTTTTATTAGGTTATCCATGTGAGAATGAAAAAAATAGATGCAGTTATGGGTTCAATTCTTATTTTTTACCAACATCTCATCCTTCTCATTATTCTTATTAATCTTTGTATGTGTTGTTTCACTGACCTGATAATCTTGAGTTTTACCTCCACTTGATTAATTTAGGTAATTGTCACAAAAATTTTGTTAAATAAGGTAAAAATTTGAAAAAAAAAACCTGTAACATAACTTCAATTTATTATTTTACGTTTTAACGTAATTAAATCTTGTATCATATTTTTAAAAAAATTCTATATAGGGATCCTTAAATAAACATATCTTCTATTTACTTATTTACTTCAATATATTACATTAAATTAAATCAATTATTATTCTTCAGTCATTTGTGTGTGCAAAGATACAAGTGAATGGATTTTTTTTCAATGGCTCATAATTGAATCTTGTGACCTACCATAGAAAATTATATATAATAATACGCAAAACATTGTACATGGGCTAAAAAGTAAATATAACTAATAAAAAAATTATAGTTCGAAGAACAATTAGTCAAGAGACTGATTATAAAAATGTAAATATTAAAAGAAAAAATAAAAAAACATATATAAATAATTAAATATAATATAAAAATTATACCAAAAAAACAAATATATGGAAATGATTAAATAATTATTGTGTTATAATTTTTATCTATCTATATTTATATATTGAAAGACTAAAATACTCTTATTGAATATTATATTAATAATAACAAATAATGAGTGATACGTCATACAATGAATAACATGTAATCTATCATAATAATTATCTTATCCACATATATATCTATACTATGTATAAAATAATGACTTCTCAAAATTAAAAGACTAAAAAAATAACCTTATTTGATTTTAAAAAATATCATGAAAAAAAAGGAATAATGAGTGATACATCATATATTAATGAGCGAAAGACATGTAGTCTATTATAATAATTCCCTTATAGTATAAAAGTTAGCAAATTAACAGACTTACCGCATTTATTAAATGTATCATTTTATATTATAAACTATATGCGAATTTTTTATATTTATTTTTATATTAATATTTATCTAATTTAGATAATAATCTTGCTATACATATTTATAAGCACGTGCATCGCACTTGTGAAAAACTATTAAAACTAAAAGTACACTCTACCTGGCCCAACAATAAATAAACCAAACATGTATATAAAGTGTTCTACACCCGAAGACTTGGATAGTAAACAAAATATAACTATCCCTTCCAACAAAGAGAATCTCTTGCAGCTGTTGTACCCAGGGTCCTCCACCCATTGATGCGTAATCGTCAAGTAAGCAGTCTCGAAGATAACTAAAACTCTTGTGAACATGTATACTAACTACAAAGACTCGTGAAACTCACCTCGATCGCTAGGTCCACCTGATCACTGGTAGTAAGATCGTATAAGCAATTCCTAGAAATATAAACATTCAATCACTCACAAATTTTATGAAATAATGCAGGCATCATCATCACATATAACCATATCGACCGCCTCCTAAATTATTCATTTTGAACTTAGATAACTAGCAAAACGACCAAACTATCCTTCAATGGGCAGTTAGTTACCTGATGCTCTGACGTGGAGTGAAATATCAACACACTGCCTATAATCTGAAAAATCATAAATGTTTATAAGTCTCATAAGTGAGGGTAGGTCCACGAGACTAATAACAAATTCATACCATCACCATATATCACAGACCTCATACAAACAATTTCCACATAAACAGATATATACTATCAACAGTAGTCTAATGTTTTATTAAGACCCACTACTAAATTATACTCCGAAAACCCACGCTAAACCAAAAAATTCATTTTTCAAAATCATTTTCAAACAGAAACAACAGAGCGCAACAAGTAACTCATCCCAGCCCAAAATGAGTCCAAAACAAGGCAAAGGAAAATTGAAGGAACATAAGAGAAGGAATTTTAAAATCAGTTGACCTTTGCAGCCAACCAAAACATGTTTACACAAAAATTTTTTCCACCTGAGGGCTTAAGCCCACATGAATGTGAAATCAGGATACTATCAACTAGTAATAGTACCATACTCACCGACAGAAAAATAGTACCATATTAACATGTGCACCCATAAGGATTCAAATACGACAACAGTACCATACTAAAAAAATTATGTATTTTTAGGCCTACAACTAAGCCCAATCCATGTACAATTGATGGGCCTCAGAAAATTGGTATCTTATATCCTAACCTAACATCAGTACCAGATAGGAGGAAAGTATGACAAGTAAGAAACTCCAGAGGAAACTTTTTAGAGCCCAGTACCATAATTATTTTAAAATGACAAGAATTATGTACTTTTGGAGCCCATAGCCAAGTTACTAAGTCAAATATAACAAGATTTATATATTTCTTTCTGCAAGTCCAAACCATGTAAACATTTATATCAGGGAACGAGCCTCTAGCCCAAACAAACATTTCTTTGTAACAGACAGTACCATACTAAAAGGATTTAGTATTTTTAGGCCCTTTATCTAAACCCAATCCAACCAATGTACACTATAACACAAACAGTACCACACTATTTTTTAAACCTAGTTCAGTATTGCTTTAACCTAGCGCGGAGCATGGGTGTGCAACTTTACTCCCTTCATCCTTCCCAAATCTATAAGAAAACTAGGAACAATTAAGGATTACATGTTCCCATGATCAGGTTACTCCCTTACTTTACTCCCTCCATCCTTGCCAAATTTATAAGAAAACAAGGAACAATTAAGGATTGCATGTTGCCATGATCAAGTTAAGCTCCTAGGAATACCCTTTAACTATCCATTATTCGATAAAGTAATATCACATACAAGTCCTTTGGTAAATAAATCCAATATCACCCTATAAACATTCATTCGATCCAAGTATTATCACATATAAGTCCTTTAAAATATTTTATAAATAGAAGAATCCAAGTATCCATTATCACCCTTTTAAACATCCTTTTGATAATATCAAATATAAGTCCGCTAAATTATGTTATAGAATGAAGAATTCAAGCGATCCTTATTCACTCAAACAGCCTTTTGAAAGTAAATACCAAAGGTAAGTGCTTTAAATTTTTTTTCAAAATTTATTTAAGAAACCCTCCAGAACTTACTATTTCCTTTTCCATTTAAACCGTCTGTACTTTTATCACTGTTGATAAAACCGGACCGGGCACTTGCCCAAAAAGGTCTCAAATTATAGTCCACTGGTCTGACCAAGTTTAAACCAGAGGTTCAATGTAATTATACAGGCAAAATAATCATCAAACAATTAATACTTAATAATATATGTAGATTCATTTTTATCTATAATCATAAATTTTAAAAAATATAAAGCCTAAAATATAAATTTTCATTCAAAGAATACTATCTTATTTTTTTTGGTAAAAAATACTATATTATTATAAAAATAAGAGAAAAAATAGCAAAATTATGATTTAAAATGACCCAACCAGGTCACTAGATCAACCAGTTCAACCAAGTAAACAAAAACCAGCTGGGTCATCCGATTTTCCCCAGGTCACTGTCATGTGCAATTCAACTACCTAAAAACCTAGTGCGATGCCCGAATCACATTCCAGAACCAACCAGTACGGTACTGCTATTCATATTTAAAATAAACAAGACAACCTATGATCGGTTTAATAGGCATTTTCTTTTACGGTTCATATTCCATATATGCATTTTCTTAATAAGCATTTTCTTTTATGGTTCATATTCCGTATATGCATTTTCTTTGCTTAATAGGCATTTTCTTCTGTGGTCCACACTCCTTGTAGGTATTTTCTTTTACGATTCATACTCCATATAAGCATTTTCTTTTTTTTTATGGTTGCCCTACCGGTTCGGCTTACGCCTAATCCGGTTCGATCCGGGTAGCACACCTGGGGTGGTGGGTGAATCTCCCAACAGGGGTGGCTGCGTACGTGAGGGTACGTGAGGGATCAAACCTGTGTGCCCTCACTTAAGCGGAATGAGCCTGCTTACCAACTCATCCAACCCCATGTTCTTTTACAACGAGTGGGAATCAGATGAACAAAGTTGAGGACATGAAAGAGCGTAAAAGCTCGAGGGTACTAAAACAGAACCCTAATACTTTACTAAATTAGCAAAAGAAGAGTTGTACTTCCGTTTGAGCATTTGTTCCTAGATCAAAGTTAAGAGGAAAGAAAGAAAAGTATATTATGGTTCACTCAAGTAAACAACATATAAGACCATAAAACTATTTTATAAATATTACGCAATTTTTATGTAAATATATCACATCTAAAGCCTCTTAAAACTAACACAGTTTTCATATCTATAAAAGCGACAACCGAAATATCAGGCCCTCTCCAAGCCCACAAATCGCTTACGCAAACGATATTCGCAACATAACTCAACTAAATACAATCCAATTATTTACTTTGGGCTCGAGATATATGCCCAATACGCAACGGTCCAGAAAAAGTTCATCGCACGTAAAGAGACAAAAAAAACATTAAACGAACGGCAAGAGGCCCGAAAACTAGCCTCCGGCCTAAATCTTCAAGAGGAGAGCAAAGTACCAAAATGCTAAGAAACAGTACGGAATCGGGCAGAACAAAATTATAATCGGGATAGGGCAGAACAAAATTAAAGATCGGAATAGGACAGTACAATATAAAGGATCGGATATAGTCCTCACCCTCCTTAGCTTGAGTGAAGACGGGGATAAGGAATAAAGATTGAAGCCAACGCAAATAAGGCAAATGTGCAAATATTGTTGATAACAAACTGCAAAAACAAAAAAACAAACAATAGGGTTCAATGAACAACTCCAAAGGAGGAGAAACAAAAAATGCAAGTCACTTTCTCTTGTCTTTAAATAAAACTAGTATTATACCTAAAATCACAACAAAAGTTACTGAAATTGCTACTGAAATCTAATATGATGAGATTGAACACAGATTACCGGGTTGAAAATGAGCTTTTATGAGAAGGGTACTAACTGAAATGGAAAACAACCAAAGAAAATAGAAAAACAACCCACCCCAGATTGAGAGAGGATGTTGGGTTTTCAGCTCTGAGTGGACTCCTCAGCTTAGAGGAAAACAGTGGTGAGGATGGTGAGGATATTAAGCGCCAACCTGCAACCAACAACACCACCACAGTATCGTTAGCACAAGAGAAGCAATAGAACGACCAAGTATATTCAGCATGTAAACATTCTTTCAATTCAACTAAATAACACATATAAGAGCATACAACTATTTTATAAATATTTTTCAATTTTCATAAGATCCTCTAGAACTTTCTTTTTGCTACTCACCCAAACCCTCTTAATTTTTTATAGAACAGCTTAGCGAGCCCACAAACAGCTTACGCAAACAACACTCATTCTTAATCTTGAGTAAATCTTCTCGAGCTTTCTTCAGAAGCACCACGTCAGAACAGATCGGAATAGGTCAGAACAGAACACATTGAAGAGCAAGACAGAAACAGGTTTTTTTATTTCTTGAGAAAAAAGAGTATCAGGGGAAGGAGAAATTGTCCATAAATAAAACCAGTGTTATACCCAATTAAATAAAACCAGAGATATTGAACACACAGTGGGGTTGAGGTTTTATGAGGAGGGTACTAAAAACAGATTAGTACTACTGGGTTAAAAAGACACAGAGGAGAACGGAACAACAAAGAAATCAGGAAAAAAAAAAAGAAAACTCACCCAAGCAGAAGAGAAATATGTTGGACTTTCAGATTTGAGTTGGGTGCTTCGTTGACTTAAAGAAAAAAACAAAAAGCAGTGAGGATCTCAAACAGCAGCAAACAAAAACAAAAGAGCACGCGAAAAGAAAGGAAAAGAAAGGAGGGTAGAGGGCGACTGCGGCTTACCGGTTAACGGCGGATCCCGGGCTTCGTTTCCCCACGCCCTTCTTCTCTGTTAACTTGGAGAGATATTTCGACAAAAAAAAAAAAAAAACTTGGAGAGATAAGGGGGCGGAGAAACTGATGGGTGAGGGGAAAGACGAGGTTTTTATACCCTAAAATTAGGGTTAGGTTTGCGAATCAAAAGCGGAACCAGCCCAAAGTTGCGGGCTAATGCAGAGAGTCTATTTAAGTCCTCTGTCGACAACCATCTTGGGCTGGCCTTAAAATACAGTACCAACAATCTTGGGCCTAGTTTAGATTAAGACGTAGAACGATTTTGGGCCCGCCTCATGTTCTACCGCCCATAAACCCTTTCCTTGACTTCATTACAATCGAGTAAGTTTTTGTGTACTTGCTTTCTCATTTCTTTCTCAGTATATTCATGTGCAAATGCTACATGTTTTTCCTTATTGCTACAGGTTTTTTTTTTGAACGGAATTCTACAGTTATTTTGCTAGGAAACACTAGAGAAAACCCAGTTCACCAGTCGTCTCATTCTAGTTAACATGAAGAAATTAGCAAAGGCTGGGCGTTTTCTTCTGCAAGCAATCCCAGGAAACAGATAACAAAGAGATGAGGAGAAGCCATGAATA
The DNA here is from genome assembly GCA_028386065.3 of Turnera subulata. Taxonomy (NCBI): domain Eukaryota; kingdom Viridiplantae; phylum Streptophyta; class Magnoliopsida; order Malpighiales; family Passifloraceae; genus Turnera; species Turnera subulata. The sequence continues at coordinate 56,076 of JAKUCV010006391.1, forward strand.
TATTGGTGATAAGTTCTTTGAGAAGAATATGGTACGTACATATCGACATGTTGTTCAACTGGGTAAACGCACGCATGCTCTGTTCCGCTTTTCATTAGGCTTACGTAGTTTCTTCGACTTTGTTGATTCTGTTTTATAATGCACATGACTACACCGGATTGGTCTCTCCCGAACTCTATAGGGTCTAGGCTCTAGTACCTTACTAGAAATAAAGCATATGAATAGAGAAATAAGTATTAAATTCACTGCGATTACGCCTCAACATTTGCACAATAAAAGGGAAAAAATTGATGATATTGGAGACACGTAATTAGTTTCTTCGTTTTTTTTGTTCCTCTAAAATTTTTTCCAGGAAGTAGTTAATTTGGGATTAGAGAAGATAGGTTGTTTGATTTTTGATTTTTTATTCTAGAGAAAGATGTGACATGAGTTATACTACAAAAACCGTGCACACCCAAAAGCATATCTTATCGAGTCTTTAATCATATACATAATTGATGTCTAAATCTTCATGTAGTTTTTGATTTATAAATCTAAGTTCTCAGTCCCGGCCATAATAAAAGCACCCGGTTCCGTCCAAACACTAGGAGTTTTGCAAGGCTTTCAAGCACCCAGTTCCGTCCAAACACTAGGAATTTTGCAAGGCTTTCATTGTATAAAGGGTAGATTAGTTCTTTTTTTTTTTAATGTGAAATATATTAATACTCGTGTACACTGCCTAATAGCCTTAGAAAAGTTACAAGCACATGTGATTGTTCATAAAAAAACCACATTACAAAAAGAGCTTCTAGGCCAATTTTCTCACTGTTTGCCATCTCCGTGCTTTATGAGTTCTTTCCTCCATTCACAATTTGACGCGATTGAGGGCGTAGCTCCCATCACCAACGAATCTGATTAATTCTAATCTTGTAAACCTTTGATAAATTGGTTGGCGAAAGCCATGCCAACAAATAAAAGTGGACTCCAATTGATCATTTTGGGCAGATTTCTTCCGATTGTTGCCTATGATTACCTGATTTTTTTTCTCCTGCGAATTACTCCTCCAGTGTATTTTTCGGATTTGGATTCTCTCCTGTACAGTATTCAACAGGAAAGATCCTGTTAAATAAATACCATTTGTTTAATCAATGGCCCTAAAATATGTAAGGTAAGAAAAACTAAAAAAATTATATAAAGTAAAAATAAATTCTCACCAATGATTTTGAAAATTATGATCACGATTCAACGAACAGGACATAACTTTACAGGAGAGGATCTCAATCCGTATTTTTCCCTTCCAAAGAACATTACTTAATTTTATCAAACAATATGCCAAGAGGAGCCCATAAATTTCGTTCGCGTTCATGGGGTTAACCAGCGGTACTCCCTCTCTTTAGGAATTTTAATTAGGAGTGTATATGATGGATGAATTGAGTTTCTTTGTTGAAGCGCATGGCAACTTCATCGTGAGAAAAAGCGATAAGGAAATTAAGAGATTTACCTTTAAGAGGATTAGTTACATTTTAAAATTAGACTTAACGGAAGGATTTGATGAAAATTAAATTTAATACTTGTTTGTTGTAACTAAAAAGGAATGGGACACTGGCATGCCCAGTCTATAGCAAGACATTATTGTACGAGACAATTCTCATTGAGCATCTATGCAATTATTGTTTTCTCAAAAAAAAAAAAAGAATAGGACTCAAACAATATTTTTTTTAAATATATAAGACTTAATTACGGAAAACAAAGAAAGTTTAGGACTTAAAAAATACTTATCCCGAATTCTATTAAGAGACTCCTCACTGAATTTTAACCATCCCGCGCGCACTCTTCCCCTTCCCTCCTCTTCTCCCTAATATTCAATTCAAAAGGAATAAAAGAAAAATAGCGGCCCTCTCATTTTTCTTTGTCCAAATTTTGGAGGGGACCTTTTGCTTACCTTGCTTTTTATCACTTCCTCTGAAAAAATTGAAAATTTCCCTCTCAAAATCTCTCTTATGGACCCATCACCCGCACCCCCCGCGCCTTGGCTCCCTGAAGACGGGGACGAGTGGGAGCTCCGCCACGACGACGACGGCTTCACCTACAAGATCCTCAAGCGCCTCCGCCTCTCCGATCCCCCCGCCCCGCCGCCCTCCTCCGCCGAAGACCCAAAAGCCAGGGAGAAGAACCGGAGAGAGCGCAAGCGGAACACCCTCTTGAAGCTGAGGAAGAGGTACCAAGAGGAAATCCGCCAGTGGGAAATTTTGTCGAACAGCCTGCGTGCAATGCAGGAGAGAGCAATGTTACACCAGGAGGAGCTGCAAAAGCAACAACCAGGAGTGGATCAAATTGCCCGGTCAACGGAGACCGTAACGGGAGATGCTTGTGGGCCCTTACTCGACGAGCTCCTCTCGCAGGTGAATTGGGTTCTTTTTCTTTAAAGTGGGATTTAGCTCAAAGAAGTTGGGCTTTGGTTTTTTTTTTTTTTGTGTTGAATTGACCCGTTTTCTATCGGTGTTTCTTCTTGGAATTTGCAGGCAGAAGCTCAAGAATTGATAATTCGGGACGTGGGTAACTTATGCGAGGTGGCAGAAGCGATGTGCAATGCACAAGAAGAGCAATTTGTGCAGTCATTTACAGATCTGCCCGTATGGTCTACCTTGCCGCAAGAGATCATGGCGGCGCTCTGCGATGAGTAAGTTTGCCTTTCGAGTTAGTCATTGTCTTAGATGACCAAACAAGTATCTTAGTGTAATTCAAGGCATTTTAGGTTTATTTTTCTGCTGAAATGTTAGTTTAGTGTACTATGATTTTAGTTCAGAATGTGTAAATGAAGAAAAGTTGCAAGCTTGGTTTAACTGTTGCATACATGAAGGGTAAGAATATATGTATTTTAGGGATACTTAAGGGGAAGAGAAATTCTTAACTAGAAAGTTGGGATGTCCCTCCGCAGTTGTGTGTATGTTGATCTATCTGTGATGTTATTATTTCATTCAAGCGGTTGTTTGCTTTTGAGGAATGACAATTCAGAGAATTGCTTGAAAGAGTGGTTCAGTTGTGCAGGGGAGAGAATGGGGTTTTAAGAGGGTGTCATCTCCAAGGTAGTTTTGCACAGTTTGATACTAGTTAGCAGGTAAGAGATTAATGGAAAAGGTCAAACGCCATGACATTGTAGTTTTAGTTCTGGTTGATTCTTTCTCTTCTCAATTGTGGAATTGAACTATCATTTGAATATCAGATTAAATGCCGTTCGAATTGGTTGTTCTGTCTCTCCCTCGCTCTCCTTTTCTCTTTTATTTTCTTGGTAGCTTGAGATTTGAGAGCTATGGATTTGTTGTGTACAAGAACGCTAAATACCTCTACCTTGATTGGTTTTACTACAGTAGTCATCGCATGGTGCCATTCCCTTGTTTTGGGGAAGTGTTGGTTCATTTGTCATGCCGGATAAGCCACTCATTAATAATCGGTGCTGTTTTAGAAACTTCAGAGTCATGCCCTTTCCTTTCATTGTATAGTTGTATGAGTGTTTGTGTTTCACACTTGACTAAGTTCTTATAATTATGTTGGATTTATCTGCCTGTCAATCTTGGTTTGGGGTACAAATTGTGTGGTGTTGGCTGTGGGGGGGTTGATATTGCAGCTCTACCCCGTGTTGCATATCTGCCGCTTTGGGAAAAATGGACAAACAAGAAAAATGGACTGCTACCATGCATCACAAATGCTCAGAAATAATCCAGAGATGGATCTTTTTGATGTCACATATAAAAGCGTGTCACAATAGATCAGAAATCTTTCCATTATTCGTGCCATGTCATCCAGAAAGAGTGTTTACTGGGTAGGCCAGGCCAGTACTCCATAGCAAAAAGAATTAACGCAAATAGTAGTTAAAACAAATGAAAGAACTGTTATGGGGAGATGGATTTTCATGATGAATCTGTAAATGTAATAGGCATCCATGCATTTTCAAAATAGAGAGATAGAGATATAAGAACTGGAGATCCTAATAAAGGGTTTTGTATTTTTGAAACGAATTAAGACACACGAATGGGACGCAATACTTGATCGTTTTAGGCTAAAAAACCGATAGAGAGTGATTAGTAAGGTCCAAAAAATTGCAGCACCAAAATATGAGTACTCCAGATACGATTAGCGCAGTCATTATTGGTTATCGATACAGTGGAGAAAACATCTCTACTTGAGCTAAGAGCCCAGTTTCTCATTATTATAAGATCCAAAGAGAAAAACAGAAGAAAAGGCCCAGCATCTTACTAATTTGATTTGTTTGCTTTTAAATTAATAATAAAAAAAGAAAGCATCCCCCCATTAATTCTATGATTTCCTTTATCCTAATCTAATCCCACGGGGTTTCGGACTCTTCGTCTTTCCCTCCCTATAAAAGGGAGATATTTCTCTTTTGGCAAAACCTTTAAATGCGAGAGGCATAAACGATTTTGGAGAGAGAGGTCAATAAGCATTCCATTAGACAGTTAATAGAGATCATCGGCGCCGCCATGAATTCCACCAAGGAGGGGCAGGAACGCGAAAAACTGAGGTGGGGATGCTTTCGTTTCGTGTTGCTTTGCTTGCTTTTGTTTCGCATTCCTCGCTTTCTTCTTTTGTTACTACTCATAAGCACCGAGAGAGTGTGATAATGATTGTGGGTTTTGTTTTTTTCTTTTTGGTGTGGCTGTAAACAGAAAGGAAGCAATAGAGACTTTGAGGAATTACCGTGGGGTTATCAGAGATACCAGCGGGCTCTTGAAGCCGGATGATCCGTATGTTATTACCTGATTTTACTTTACTTGGGCTGCTTATTTTGTTCGTAATATTCTGTGTTTTCATGGAAGAAACCCTAATTTCTAAATCTTGAAAGCTTGCTTTTGTCTTTGCAGGGAATTAAAAGACATTGAAGGTGTTCGCGTTGATAGGGATGGTGTAGTCTACAAAGTATCACCCAAGTAAGTCTTTACAACTCAGAAGCCTCCCAATTTCTTTCATTCGCATGTGGATGTTTTCCAATTTTGGTTTCAATTAATATTGGGTTTTTTTTCCCCCTTCTTCTATCCCCAGTCTCGGGCGTCCTCCAATCCTTGACCCTGAGGAGGCAGCTAAACGGAAGCGGGCTTGGTTTTCCAAGTGTCGTCCTCATGCTGTTAAGGCTTTGGAGTTGTACCAGCTCCAAAATGTCAGTTTTTGTATTTCTTTTTTAATTCTTATGCTATTATGTTCTATTGTGGTCTATGACTATAACAATACACATATTTGCTGAAATTTACTAATTCTTACTCTTGTAATTAAGCAGCAGGGTACTTGTTTTGAGCTTGACGAGGTGGTGGGAGCTTCCCTCCGGTTGTGCATGGGCGGGGGCGTACATCATCTCAAGTTCACAGCAAAGCCTGTTAATGCCGAAACTAGTACTGCCGCTACCACTTTCTTTGCAGAAGTGCACAGAACAGCTCAGCGATGGCTCCCGCTGTTTCACCATGGACTCTCTTATTAGTGAGCCTGACCCTGATTTTGAAATTGTGAAGAGTGTGGATTATGGCGCTTGGGTCGGTATGTGTTTCTTCCTTCACCAAGCTTGTATAACTTTTTAATCATTCTTTCCTTGTTTCTCCTTAATGTTTCCCAATTTTTGGTTTTTTTTTTCCTTAAAAAATAAACCTGCTCCTCTGTTGCAGTCTATCCTTACGGGTGTACACTCTGCAAAAGCGAGCAAGGAAAGCCAGTAAAGAGCTCATCAGTCCCATCCAAAAGCAAGGAAAGCGCCCAGCCCGTCGAAGCTCTAGGATTTCTGCAAAGCACCAGTAGTGTTTTTGTTCCAAGTTGGGTGTGTTTCATTGTATATTGGTGGACTGGTTTCTTTTTCGTACTTAGAGAAACTCTTAACTAGAAAGTTGTGTTGTCCCTCCGCAGTTGTGTATACGTTGATCTAACTGTGATGTTTTTTCATTCAAGCGGTAGTTTGATTCTTAAATGCTGTTTGGATTGGCTGTTCTGTCTCTCCCTCTCTCTCCCTTTCTCTTTTCTTTTCAGGGTAGCTTGAGATTTGAGAGCTATGGATTGGTTTTACAACAGTAGTCATCGCGTGGTGCCATTTCCCTTGTTTTGGGAAAGTGTTGGTTCATTTGGCATGCCAGATAAGCCACTCATTAATAATGTTTCAGAATCTTTAGAGTCGTGCCCCCTTCCTTCCATTGTATAGTTGTATGAGTGTATATATTTCACACTTGACTAAGTTGTTGTAATTATGTTGTATTTATTTGCCAGTCAATGTTGGTTTGGGGTACAAATTGTGGTGTTGGCTGTGCCGGGCTGATATTGCAGCTCATCATCGGATGAGGTGGTCAGAATATGTTTCAGTTTCTGCGGGTACTTACCTGAAAGGAATAACTCAATTATCTTACACCTCCCACGCCCCAATCCCTACCCCTCAATCCATGGAGACTGCTCAGGCCTGTTGTACAATACAAGCAAGTGCTCTCTTCACTTGAAAGAGAGAACGTACGAGCTCGCTAGTGGCCGCTTCTTTTCAACACATGACCACGTATCAATATTGGATTGTATTGCCAGTTCATATGGCCAATTTAACTTGATCTATGAAGTGACAATGGCATTATTGGAAACAAGATAATCCGGTTCATTTCCTCCTATACTACTTTTGGCCTGTGACGGCAGTCTAGCTAGACGACTCTTTCAGAAACCGTTACTCTAATTTGTAGTCTTAATCCAAATCGAAGGAGATCTATATGTCCATTAAGGAGACTAAGTCCCGTAGTCTTGTTGGATTTTCATCAAATATTTGATCTGGAAAATTATAATAGATACTCAAGAATTATAATTGATATAACTTTGGTAAATATGTAAGCATGATTTTACTAATGAATCATAATATCCATTTGATTTTATCTTATTAAATTAATCATACTCATTTGTTTTTATCCTTCCATTTTCACCTATAGATATCCTCATCATTTGCATGCACACTAACATTTTAATATCCTACTATAACCTTATTCTCTTTTCATTCCCATCCACCATACACCTCTCTTCTCCCAATCTCCCTCCATCTTTAATTATTTTCGATCAAATTTGTATTATTCCATCAAATAATAAATTTCTTCCTCAATTTTATATTATTATTTTTTTTGGGGTAGTGATTATGCCTCACATGCTATCATCCATGAATCAAGTACATCAAAAGCGGCCATGGAAAAATTCCCTGAAAATTGAGTTTTTAATTTGTTCTTCTCATCGCGTTTGTTTATGCAAATTCTTTTGGTGTAGAATTGCAGAGGCCTGGGCAAAGGGCCGAAAAAACCCAAAACTTTTGGGGCCCAACAAAGCTCATCTACTTGGGGACGACTTATGTTTTTTCTTTTTTTTTTTTTTACGGAACCAGACGAACTTCAAGTGACTGGTAATGGTGGGGGTAACGAATCGACAGCCCAATAAGGAAGAGGCGGTGTGTTGGGAAGAAAAAAGAAAAGAGAAGAGCCCAATCTCATTACTAGATCCAAAGAGAAAATCAGAGGAAAAAGGCCCAGCATCTTACTAATTTGATTTGTTTGTTTTTAATAATAATAATAATAAAGAAAAATAAAAACATGATCCGCACTAGTTAGGGTTTCCTTCGTCCCCACGGCGGTTCGGATTCGGACTCTTCGTGTTTCTATAAAAGGGGAGAGATGCATCAATCAACTGCGAAGAGGTCAATCAATTGGTTAGAAATAAAAATTCCATTAAAGACTTTTGGAGAGGCGTAAACCGATAAACCGATTGTGGAGAAGAAATCAATTGCGACGCCATGAAAGGACGAGGGCGAGCTCCAGCACGAGGCCGGAATTCCACCAAGAAGGGGCCGAAACGCGAAAAACTGAGGTGGGGATGCTCTTGTTTCGTGTGTTCCTTTGCTCTTGTTTCGTGATCCTTGGCTTTATTCTTTTGTTTGATTGTGGGTTTGGTTTTTTTTTTTTTTTGTGTGTGTGGCTGTAAACAGGAAGGAAGCAATAGAGATTTTGAGGAATCACCGTGGGGGTATCAGAGATCCCAGTGGACTCTTGAAACCGGATGATCCGTATGTTATGATTTTATTTGGGCTGCTTATTTTCCTTTTTCTGTTTTGCACTTTGTGTTATCATGGATGAAACTCTAAATTCATAGTCTTTAAAGCTTTTTTCTTGCAGGGAATTGGAAGGCATTGAAGGTATTCACGTTGATAGGGATGGTATAGTTTACAAAGTAACACCAAAGTAAGTGTTAGAACTTAGAAGCGACAATTTCTTTTATCCGTTAATTGTTACTCCGTGTATGTTTTCCAATTTTGGTTTCAATATTTTTTTTTTTTTTTTTTTGCTGTCTCCAGTCTCGGACGTCCTCCAATCCTTGACCCTGAGGAGGAAGCTGAACGGAAGCGGGCTTGGTTTTCCAAGTGTCGTCCTCATGCTATTAAGGCTTTGGAGTTGTACCAGCGCCAAAATGTGAGCTTTTGTTCTTTCTTTCTTGTATGCTTTTTTTTAAATTCTTATACTACTGTATTCTGTTGTCGTCTATGACTATCTATAACCATACATATATTTTGCCGAAATTTACTATTTCTTACTCACTCTTGTAATTAACCAGGGCACTGCTTTTGACCTTGAGGACGTTGAGGTGGTGGGAGCTGCCTTCCGATTGTGCATGGGCGGGGGCGTACATCATCTCAAGTTCACAGCAAAGCCTGTGACTGTTGGATCACAAGCTGAAACTGGTACTGCCGCTACCACTTTCTTTGCAGAAGTGCACAGCACAGCTCGACGACCATCGCATGCCTCCCGTTGTTTCACCATCGGCTCTCTTATTAGTGAGCCTGACCCTGATTTTGAAATTGTCAAGAATGTGGAGTATGGCGCTTGGGTCGGTATGTGTGTTTCTTCCTTCACCAAGCTTGTATAACTTTTTAATCATTCTTTCCTTGTTTCTCCCTAATGTTATTGTTCCCATTTCTTGTTTTTTTTTTTTTTCCTTTTTCTTAACAAATAAACCTGCTCCTCTGTTGCAGACTATCCTTACGGGTGTACACTCTGCGAAAGCTAGCAAGGAAAGCCACCAGTAAAGAGCTCATCAGTCCCATCCAAAAGCAAGGAAAGCGCCCAGCCCGCCCGTCGAAGCTCTAGGATTTCTGCAAAGCACCAGTAGTGCTTTTGTTTCAACTTGGGTGTGTTTGGTTGTACATTGGCGGACTATTTTGTGTTTGTTATTTAAATACATGTCTTTGGACAGTTAGTCCCTGTATTCGGATTCGGGCTGAACCGTTAGTCCTTGGTAATTGTCAGTGTAGATGTATTTACTTCTGTTTCTAGAAGAGATTGAATATGGAAAATCAGTGCTTCCCCTATTTCCTCTAGCTCTCCTCCTCTGTTCTTCATCTTCCTTCCTTCTATATTTCAGGCGTAGCTTTTTTGCGCTGCGCTATATTATTAACCCTTTTGTCTCTTCTGTATTAGAGTTGGGAAACATATGTATGGTTTTTTTTTTTTTTGGTTGAAAGATTATGCCGCGCAGGCTAACATTAGCAACACAAATACATCAGTAAAATCTAGGGAGGAGTTCCCCTGCACATCCATCTGCAGATGTATCAAAAGAGAGTCAGGAGGGTTGTGTAAGATGGTGACCCCCCTGTCAAAAGAAAAAGCTAAAGCTGCTAGAGCGTCAGCACAGTGATTTGCTTCCCTATGCATGTGCTGCAAAATAACTTCCCAATCTTGCTGAATTAATGTCTTAGTAATCAGGGCTAAGGCTGGCATGTATCCTTGGCTTTCCTCCTCTGCATTGATCATGTCCACAATGACCTGCGAATCCACTTCAGCCACTACCTTTCTGAATCCAAGTCCCAAGCCAATTCCAGGGAGGTTTTAAGCCCCCAAAGTTTGGCATGAACAACAGAGCAGATGCCCACATTATTAACAAATCCTCCAATCCATTCCCCATTTGCTCCTCTTATAATGCCCCCTGCAGCAGCATGTTTAGTTCTAGGGTCCACAGCTCCGTCAGAGTTGATGTGTATGGTTTTTTAAGAATGGGTTTAGGACTCCTGTCCGTGTAATGTTTTTAAAAAGTCAAGAGGGGGAAGATTTGGGCCATCGGCTTTACGTTCGTGGGCTGCTTGTTAGCTTCATCAGTCACTAATGCCAATATTGTAGCAGTCTTTCAGGTGCAAAAGTACTCCCGTTTGCCATTTGGTTTGGCGTACAAATTGCGGTGTTGGCTGTGCCGGGTTGATATTGCAGCTCTACCTCGTGTTGCATATCTCCCGCTTTGGAAAAAATGGACTGCTACCATGCATCACAAATGCACAGAAACAATCCAGAGATGGATCTTTTTGAGAAGGCCAAGCATTTGGTTGCCTTTGCATCACTGGATGAGAAGGTCAGAATATGTTTCAATTTTCTGCGGGTACTTACCTGAAAGGAATAACCTAATAATCTTACACCTCCCACGCCCCCCATCCCTACCCCTCAATCCATGGAGACTGCTCAGGCCTGCTATACAATAGAAGCAAGTGCTCTCTTGACTTGAAAGAGAGAACGTATGAGCTAGCTAGCAGCCGCTTCTTTTCAACACATGACCCTATTATTTTTCCTTTCAATGACTCGTGCCATGTCATCCAAAAAGAGTGTTTACTGGGTAGGCCAGGAATACCATGTCAATCGGATAGTACCCTAACAACCCCATATAAAAAAGTTTCACACAGATAATAGTATAAAAGTTCAAAATTTAAAAGACTAGAAAGATCTAGAATGGGAAGAAGAATATGGGTTTTCAAGATGAAATCTATAAATGTAATGGGCAACTACAAACAACTTGGAAGGGAAGCTGAGAGGCGGCGATTCCCTTGCCCTAAGGGCGCGAAAAAAATCGCACTTCTTCATCCACCACTAAACCCTTAAATATATCCTCGACAATAGTTGTTTTCTTATGCTACAAAACAGTAAAACAGAGTGATTAGTAGAGAGGTCCAAAAATGCAGCACCAGAATCTGAGTACTCCAGATACCATCAGAGCAGTCATCATTGGTGATCGATACAGTGGAAAAACGTCTCTACTTAGAGCTATTAAGGACTACACCGAGCAGCTCCCTGATCAAGACAACAACTCCTCTTCATTCTCATCATCAACACCACCACCTGTCCTGTTCAAACCACCACAGGACTTCCCGGCTCAAATACCCATTATTGTCGCGGAACTCTCCTCGACGTGGGTCTCTCTTTTTGTTAGTCAAGTCATTAGCTTTTCTTGATTCTATGTTTCTATTGTTATGTTACTTTGTTTCTGGTGTATTATTATGAGTGTAGGTTTGAAGATAGGAAACGCACGGGTGAAGAGCTACGCAAAGCTGATGTGGTGCTACTAACTTTTTCTTGCACCTATAAGCACCAAATCAATAGGGTTGAGAGCTATTGGATACCGGTGTTACGGCGCTTTTTGCCCTTGAGATTACCAATATTCTTGGTTGGGTCCAAACTGGACAAGGTGAGGGAAGAAAAGCAGGATGAACTCGATGAATTTGGACAAGACTTGGTCTACAAATACTTTGAGATAGAAGAGGCTTTCACATGCAACACAAAGTCAGTTGATGAGGTAATCATTAATAACTTTTGCTCAGGTCAATTCTGCATGCACTGGATGTAACTAACTCTAGTTTTCTGCAATTAGAGGGCTTTTAATAACCTATATGTACGTATTAATTTTGAGTTTGTAAGTTACTTTTTGCAGGTTCTTCCTGTATTCCGTTATGTTCAGCACTCGGTCCTGTACCCCGTGGCTCCTCTATGTGATGCAAAAACAATCGATTTGGACCCTGGCATGCGAGAGCTAAACCCAGAACTCCTCAACTTATTCAGTAAAATGTTGGCAAACTTTGATGAAAAGAAGGATGGTTATTTGAAATTCCGGAAGAGTTGGGTAAGCAATATGACTAGCAAAGATAGTTACATTGCCAGTTTGGTCCTAGCTAGTCTGCCTTTCTTTTCTTTTTCTTTTTTTTCTTTGTTTTGGATGTAATTCTCTTGACTCTGCTGCGATCTTGCTCTATTAATGGTCAGGGTACATACTCTAAAACTACGCAAGATTGGATTAGGACGACTGTCCACTTGTTCAAACGGGAATATGGAAATCAACCCACTTATACGTTGAAGCAATTCACAAAACTGTATAGCCAGCTTGTGATCGGAGGAAACACCAAAAAAGTATGGAATGCATTAGAAGCTAATGATCTCTTTGATGAGTTCAGGAATAATACCCTCAAGTCGCAGCCAGCACATCGTGGTGAGTTTGATATAGTATGCTGCTGCATAACCTGGTTGTTTAATTATTCTGGTACTTAAATTACTTATTGCTTTCTAAATGAGTAAATGTCATGCTTAGCTGACCACCTCACTAACATCTTGGCTCTCTTCTATTGTTGCAGCGAAGTTTTACTGGCCCAAAAAGACCTGATTTCACAAGGGCTTTTTAGCTCAGTGAGTTGTTCAACCCTCACTAGTGCAGTGATTTTGCAAACTCTTTGGTCTCCTAAATGTAGGATTTGGCATTTGGCAATGCAGTTAGTTAGACATGCTTGGAATATTTTATTGGTCTGTGCAGTATTTCTGGTGGGTGAAGCCGATCCATTATGCGAAAGACAAATCAATGTGCAAGTGCATTAATTATAGCTCCCAAAATATTGGATTGTATTGCCGGTTTATATGGCCAGTTTAACTTGATCTATGGAGCGACAATGGCACTGTTGGAAACAAGATAATCCGGTTCACTTCCTCCTATACTACTTTTGGCGTGTGACGGCAGTCCTAGCTAGACGACTCTTTCAGAAACCGTTTCTCTAATTTGTAGTCTTAATCCAAAATCCAAGGAGATCTCTATGACGATTATGGAAACTAAGTCCCGTTGATATGATTTTGGTAAATATCTAAGCATGATTTTACAAATTGTTGATAGATAATCATCATCATAGATGTGATTTTACAACCTATTCCCATTTGATTTGAAGTTGCAAGGATATAATTACAAATGTTACTGATCCAGTGATCCCTTGAGCAAGGATAATTATCCAAGTACCTAATCTGGAAAATGCTAATTCCCTCGCTTCAGTGCATAAAAGAAATAGAAGAAATGGCCAAAGGCCAGCTGGTTGTTGGCCTTCTTTTATCTATATATATAAAAAATCGTTGCTATTAGCACAAACCTGCTTAAATCATGAATTATTAGTTTAGGTTCCTGTGATACCCCTAAGTACACCCTAGAGTATAGTGGGATGCCAACATTACAAGAGTTGGGTGTAACACGTTTATTGGGGATGTTCGTGATTGTTGGTTCCTATGTCAGGAAATCGATAGGCGATGATAACATTCGTGGTGTACAAGTTAGTGTGGGTTTTGGGCACGATAATATAAATTAGTATCAGATTGAGGGCAATGGTGAGCATTGGATTGGCCTAGAGCACACACATAGGTTTGTAGTGACCCGATGGCACAATTGGCCTATTTTGGTGTACCGAGTGCCCGGCTTGCTTGATTGGCCAATAAATGATGGTTAATGATTGGAATGTATTTACTTGGTGTAATAGGTACACTAGAGGCACAATTGGCCAAGAAAAATACCCGTTGGCTCGAGTTGGCACGAAATGGTGCACAACGGGTGCACCGGGGTGCCCGTTGGTGCACAATCGGGCCCGTTGATGTGTAAATTCATGATTGGCCAAACCGACCAATCAGAGTGAGCCAAGTAGCTCGGGAATAAGCTGCGGGTGGCTTTGGGTGTGCAAGCTAGCAGCTCGGTGTCACGAGTCAATTGGACCGAAAACAAGCACGAGGTGGCACGTGCTTGTGCAAGTGGCAAGCTTTGGGCAAGAGGTGGCAAGTGGGTGCTCACTCACCTACTTGCCCATGCATTAAGGAGGTGAAGCAGGCACCTCTCACCCATATCTCCAGAACCAAATTCGTGCTCAGCTTGAGAGGGGAAAGAGAGAGAGAAAGAGAGAAAGAGAAGGGAAGTGAGCTAAGGGGTTCTGCTCTCGGGCAGACTGACCCCTAGCCACTAAAATGAGGATTCCGGCCAAACCACCGGTTGGAATTGCGTGAAACCAAAGCCCAGAGTTAGGTAACATCCATATCTATCTATGGGAATCGCTCTTGTAGTTTTTGGAGCCAAACTGAGAGAGTTATGAACCCTCAAAGTCGACTGTTCAACAGCTGTCCTGCAGCAGTCTCCCTGTTTGCCCCGAGTTGGTGTTTGAGCCATATCTTGAGCTAGATAGCTTAGAATTGAGTGTTCTTGGTGGCTCTGGAAAGATAAGAAACAGGGGTATAATCGTTATGTTGATGGCCAGAGTTGGTTCGGCCTATAAGGCCTTTGTATTTCGTGTTGAAATTGCTGGTGGTGCAGGGCAGTTTCTGCCCGATTTGAGAAAAGATAAGTGTTATGGTTTTGAGTTGTGTTTGACAACCTATAGCTGCTGTGAATTAATTAAATTGTATTTTTGTGTGTGTAACAGGGGAATAAGGCCAAGGGAACCCAATGGTTCCAAAGGAAGGGAATTGGCCTAAGGAAGCTTAATGGTTAGGTAAGTAAATAGGTTATGCGGGCTAGTGATTGCTAGTGCACCTTTGTTGGGCGGAAGGCCATTTTGCATGCTTATTGTGCATGATTGTGTGTTGTTTTGGCTTGCTGGTCATTTTGGACTAATTGACCATTGCTGGACTTTGAGGGCTAAATATGCAGTGTTGGGATTTGTTGGTTATTTGTGGATGATTGTGATGCATTAGCATCCTATTGGTGCATGTGATTGTGTTGTATGCTTGTGGCATTCTTGCTGCCCTTGTTGGCTTGTTTGCATTGCACTTGTGGTGCTGATGTTTGGTATTGCACTTGATGTGCTTGTGATTGACATTGCACTTGTGATGATTTTGGTTGGCATTTCATCATTTTGGATGCGTGTGTGATTGTGGTATCACTGGCCAGTTGGTTGGGTGCACCAGGGTGCACGTATTATGGAAAAGGGCCAACGTGGAGTTGGCGTATTATGGAAAAGGGCCAACGTGGAGTTGGCGTATATGGATTTGGGTGGTGTTACGAAGGGCGCTGTGTGTACCTCGGTAGCAAGCCATATGCACTTGAGGGCTATTCGGTTATGCCTCGTACGTGGGGCTGTGGGATATGATTGTGCATGTGTGCAATGTTCCGAGGCGTGAGTGCCCGGTATTCGTGCATTGCACCATTTATGTGCTGCTTGACTGTGTGTTGCCCATGCCGAGCCTTGTGTGCATTTTGTGATTACTTTCTTGCATGGCTTATTTACTTGCTGAGTTTTATACTCACCCCCCCTATTTCTCCCTTTGTCTTACAGGTGCGAGATTGAGAGTACGGGCAATAGGTTGATGGGTATAGTCGAGTCGGATTCCATTAATTATTTAATTGTATTGGTTTTTACTTGGAGGTTATGTTTTTGTAAAGGAAGAGTTAGTGCCCCTTTGTAGCAACGAATTTATAACATTAGTGGAGTTATTTTTTTATAAATGAGTTTTGGTACTTTTTAATGTCTTTGTTGCCTTTGCATAGTCGGTTTTGCTTCCGTTTATGCTGCGCTTATGTTTTGGTTGGTAACCCGCGAGGCAGAGGCAACAAGCTTCTGGTTGGTTTGGTAAAAGGCCTTTGGGTGCCCTGTGGCACAGAGTGGGTGCACATGGTACCTGGCCGGTCGCGCTTAGCGGGGGCGTGACAGTTCCTGTCAATATGCATTGGCACAAAGTCGTCACAACTCGCAAGAATGTGAAAATGGCATATTGACAAAAAAAAAAATGATGGCTATTGAATTAGGAGAACAGAAAAAGTCTCTCGGGGTAGGCTAGACCATTTGGCATAAAAAACACACAAACTACTAGGACTGCTAATCAGAATTTCCTACAGCCATTTGACTTCAGATCATCTTCCTTGAGGTACGAAGGAACAACTTTCACTGGCACAATGACAAATCCAGCTTTCTTACAGGCTTCCTCCAGAAGCTCCACCTGTGGAGCCCCATTCGGGCAGAACACAACCACCGCTCCTCCGCTCCCTGTAAATTTCGAGGCAGCGCCTACCCTTCGTGCCACCTCCACCATTTCAATATTTAAAGCGCCGAGAGCATCATCTCCAAACATGCTCCTGGAAAAGAAATTCCACGTCAGTGAAACAGAGAGGGAATATAGGATGCACAGATCTTCCAAAAGGATGGGTATAAGTATTAGATGTTATCAATGTGAAAGAGTCAATGCAAAGCCATTTATTTTGCCATAACCACATAGAAACAATAACTTTTCGGTAAAAAGGATAGATATTAAACCAGAATAAAGTATCCCAATAAAAACAGTCATCATCGTATCAATTCAATCTGCAAACTACAGAGCAGGGCATTTCAATTGGCAAAAGATGACAACGTTATCTCAATCATATTGCTCTTTCCTTTGTTTTTGTTTTCTTACTGCAGGCAAAAGCTAAAGTTGGACATACTAACTGCTCCAGACCTGTATTGGTTATGTTCACAAGAAACTACACTAGCCAGTCAAGCTGACATCTTTTACCTTCGAAGATCAAAATTACGGTTCATCAGGTTCGCGAGTTTGGGATAGTCCTTTTCAAGAATTGCACTTTGTCCTTGAAGCCCTAGCTCTGCAACTTCTTCCATTGAAGATATAATAAACTTGTCACCAGCAAGCCATCTTTGTCGAACTGTGCTGTGTACCTGCACTTCAAACAAAGAAGACAAGGTCACATTCATTAACACTTTTCAAAAATAAACCAAGCCTCCCCGTCTCCCCGTATTTCAATTATAAGAAGAATCAGAAAGTTGAATAGCTGAGGAGACATACAATGGAGGAACATTGTTGGATAAAGAAGTGATTGAGTAGTCAGCACAGTGATTTCTGTACAGCATTTATGTGCACAAAGAGATGATAGAAATTAGAAGCTCCAGCCTGTAATTTAAATTACTACACCATGCCTTCTTCAGAGCCAACAGATGTGCCTATACTTTACCTTCTTTGTTCAAAAAAGCATGCAAATGTAGCTTCGACCAAAGATCATATGATGAAACACTATGATGGGGGAATCATAAGAATAGAGAAAAAAGGACAATTCATCAAAGACCACTAACCTTCCCAGAATCACTTGGATTCTCAGCATAGATGAGATGGAGAGGTGGAAGAAGATCAATATCCATGGGTTTATAAATTCCATGGCCAAACTTATCCATGTGTTCCTTTGCAAAATCCTACAGAGAAAAATGCAAAATATGATGAAATCAATACATCTACCCCCCAACTTAACACATATACAAACTGTCAGCGTCAACACCACTCACCATATAAACGAGGCCCCCATAGACCTGTGCCACTCGATCTTGTAGGCCAGCAACAATTCCAAGTTCTTTCTCCGCACTCAGGATAAGACTAGGCCTGATTTCTACTTTGATGAAATGCCTTACCTTGTAGAAATCAAGAAGACAGTTCAAGGCTGCACATACTATAGCACTAGAACCCGAAAGTCCAGTCTGAAAACCCACAAGCCAAATGTCGGTAATGAATGCAGAAAAAACATAAAAAGCATAACATTATGTGAAAATGTAGTGTATAAGTGTGACCATAATAAAAGGGTTCATTGACGGCACCTGGCGGGGAATATTAGTGTCATAGGAAAGAGTGAAGTTTCTCTTATGAAGCTCAATGTTATTCTCTTTGCAATGCTTATAGAAGACTTTACAAATCGACATCAGCAATCGAACACCTCCGTAGTAGCCTTCACTTTCCAACCGGTTAACCTGGAAAGTAAAAGAAAGAGCAACCACACACGCACTGATTATTTCAGGGTAAAAATCATATTCTCCCAAAAGCTAATTCTGCAACTAGAATATCCCCCATTCCATCACCTCCTCTCCTCCCACTTGCAGAGGAAAACTTAAACCCCACATGGGCCAATCAACAACACAACTATCATCCATTACTCCCCAAGTTTTCACATCGCCATCAAGAGGACCATTACGATTTCCCAAAAAAGATTGTAGCTTTCTCCAACATAGACGTCCGGGTTAGATGCAAAATCACAATGCAAAACAAGAAATGCATATCGAGAGCTAAAAAACAAAACAAAAAAGGTACCATAGTAACACCCGCCAATCAAATCGAAGACCAATAAAGACAGGGAAGAGAGAGAGAGGGAGAAAGGTACCAGGTTGTCGAGTGAGGAGAACTGGACGAGATCATGCTTGGGATGGGGATTGATCAGGAGATCATCAGAGGGCTGTAAGAGTACTGTGGCCCAGAAGTTGCCGAGGCTGAAAGATATTGTCTTTCCAAAATAAACGTCACTTGGGTTCCCAAGGAGACCCACTCGAGCGTACACTCTGTGCTCTATGCTCGATTCTGGATCCATCTTCCCCTCTGTTCCTCTCAGTCAGTTTAAGTTTTCTTGAACACTCTGTTTTCAGTCCTTTTGCACACGTTGTTGTTTGTGTTTTTTCTTTGGATCAAAACACGTTATTCTTGTTGTTGTTTGAAGTTGACGGATTTGGTAGACGTTCAAACAAAATACGAGGTGGCTGATAGTGGGTATTAGCTGACATAAATACGACAACGTGCCACGCAGATTTGGATAGCAGATACATGAATTAATAGTCCTTTCCTTACGAGTCTCCCCACCCAGTTCAAAGTCTTGTCATTGATTTTACGTTTTGTAGGCAGACCAAATGTAGCGTAGTAGTGTATTGTATGTATCGTTCTTATCTCCAATATAAATGATTGAACATTACATGTCACTGCAACGTGACATGTCGGCCCTCTCCTGATCCTGGTTTTGGCTTCTTTTTTTTTTTTTGTCAGCATGGTTTTGGCTTCTTTGCACGCCTTGTCTTCTACAGTTTTGAACCTGGTTGGGTTCCCGTGAGAGGGGATCTATCTAGTGATGTTCCTATCTGGTGGAAGCAACAACTCAGCACCAAGTCTTATATAGTTTCCATTTCTTTACTCAAACTTGATTAAGATGGCAACCTTCTGAATGACGAATATGATTCACTCCAACGCAACGTTGGGGCGTTGTTTAGATTGATTTTGACCATTCTTTCTTTTTGAAATGTTTCCCCCCCCCCCCCCCCCCCCAAATTTGAAAACAGGAACTAATAACAGCGCCAAACAGTGTCTTCACTAACTTCCGGATTTTTGGGATTATTTAATGACAACAAAAATACTTGCAACCAAAGCGAAAAGGGGAATTTTGACATGCAGCGGGTTTTTATAGTTTGGATGAGTAAATAGTGAACATAACACAGACCAATCATATATATCCAACTGCCTAGGGATAAGACATTCACAATTCCAGTACAAGGATAATATAACTTAAATGCCTGTACAATTCAACCCACAGACATGTACAAAGTTGAGAGTTAATAGAAATCGGAAATGGCACCTTTCCTTTTCCTCTTGCCAAAAAATAGAAGAGGAGAAAGAAATCACTCCGAACACTGAAATCTGAACCTTCAATCTTCCTCTTCTTCCTCATCTTCCCCATCTCCAGGCAGAGCCATGTCCTCTCCAATACCTTCAAGCAGTTTGTCTACATCCTCCCCTAGCTCCAACAACCTTGAACTCAGCTTTTCCACCTTACTTTGTTCTTGTCCCAGGCAGACGAGCAAATCATTCAGCTCCGCCTCGCTCTCCTTCTGCGCTTCTTCCCTAGCTTCTTCCTTTATAGCCTCAAGGTCAGGAAGTGGTGAGGCTCCTCCGCTCTTCAAAGCTTTTACCTCCTTTTCCAGATGGAAATTGGTCTGTTCAAGACTGTTGTAAGCATCGGACAGACTCTTCAGATCAGACTCCATCTTCCCAGCTAAATTCTGATACATGGATGCCTCTGATTCAAGTTTGGCTTTCTCTGCCTTGAGCATCTCAATTCGTTGAGATGCTTCCTGCAGATCCCGCCGGAGAGTCTCTGCCTGAACCCTCTCCAAGCCACCATTTGCTCTTTGCTCAGATTGAGAAGAGCCACTTCCACCAATCCTGGCTAGGTCCTCCGCCAGAGTTGCATTACGGCCAAGAAGATTCTAAGAAGTAAGAAATGCAGATCCAGAAAAAAGATGAATCATTCAGAAGGTTTGCAAATCTTTTCACGACGGTAGAAATAGGCAGATTCTCATGAACTAAAAAATTCTTGCAAAGAAGGCATCCAACGTGAAGCACCATGTGCTTGATAACAGTAATTACAATACATAGAAATTTAAACATCCTCACCACTCAGACTATATGAGAGATGACAAGCAACTAAGGAACATTTGTAAGGACATTATAAAGTGCATCGTCTAATTAGTGGCGAGGGGAAATGGAGAGTAAACAAGATATCCATGCAATGACATTTTTTTATCTTTGATACGAATAAGTCATGACTTCACGAAGAAAAAACACCCAATTTCGAGGCTGAAAAACGTACCTGTATCTCTGAACACTGCTTCTCCACAAATAATTTCAGCCGCTTGATATAGTCTTTGTCATTTTCTCCATTCCTCTGCTCCAATTCAGCAGGCACAACAACAACCTCATTTGTTGGACGACTATATACATCAACAATTTTTTCTCTGATATTTGCCTCCAACCTCTTCACAAAATTGACAAAATGGATATCAAATATTGAAGTGAGAAGAGGGTGATCCTCATTCTTCAGGTCAGATGAATCACGCTCATCAACTTCTTCAAAATCTGCCATACTAGCAGCCACAGATCTTGTCAATGGTTTAGGAGGTAGCACTGGCTTTACAGACGAGAATAAGAAGCTTTTCATCATTTCGTCGAATTTCAGGAAGTATGATGTAAGCCCAACTTTCTGACTGATGGCATCAACTACTGTAGAAGAATCCTTTCCACTCTCACCAGACTTGTTGTAAATCACACATTCGCCTAACAGAACTGCTGCCAACCCTCTTATGCATACAGTAGCAGATTGATTTGTCACCAACTCAAGTAGATATGTTAGATGGGGACGTGAATCCAGGAAGCACTGAATTGCATTGGGGCAGTCAGCCAGCCACGTGACAAGTAGTTTCAAAATAATTGGTTGAATGTAATTGTTTCCTGATGAACTGGACTTTCCATCTCTATTTTTCATGTTTGATGATAGTGCCAAGTACTTCACCATCCGGTGCATCAGTGGCTCTGGAGCTCCAAAGGATGGTGTGGGTGATTCAAGTTCAATGCGTAGAACCTGCAAGCATGCTCCTGCTCACTCTCTCATTCTTGGGGTAATTATAATACAATGAATCCACACAGGGAAAAGAGAAGTCTATGGCCAATCAATACCCCATATTCAGTTAAATTATTCTCTTAAACTTTTCCTTTATGAGAACATCAATAAAAGTAGAATTATCTATCAACTCATCTGCAAGATACCTAACAACAACTGAGCGCAGATTATGGTGAAAGGGAGTAACAAGCAAATCCATCCACATGAAGACCTCTCTCTCGCTAGCATATGTTCAAAGCGACAAGAATTTATTTGTTAATAAATTTTCTTAGTTAATCATCTGAATGACTGACTAGCAATGAAGTTGTTGTTAGAAGATGAACAATATTTGAGAAATTGAATAGTTACCAATCCAAAGATTAACAGGGGAAATAATAACATACTAGTCAGGCTGAAGAATTCAGGAAAAAGATAGCAGTAAGCAACCTAAATGCTGTATCCACTTCCAGACCAGGCATTTCCAGGGTAAAAAACAGCAAGAGAAATGACCTTAGAATTTGCATTTTCAATGCATGGACATAATTTAATAAAAAACTAAATTCATGAAACACGGATCAACAAGAAACATTCAAAAGACATTGTTCCCAGTTGCTTAATATTTTCATTATAGTTAAGTCCCATGCCCATGCAAGAACAGAATAGAGAGAGAGAAAGTGCATACCCTTTCCTTGCACTGGATATTGTCCTTGAGAACATGCGAAAGCACACTAGCAGCTCTGCAACAAATCTGCACTTCAAATGTTAGCTTTATGGTTCAAATATGCAAGAACCAAGAAATAACATGCTCTTTACAGTGTAATGATAGATGAATTATGAGATGATTCATCCTATTCACACTCTGGAATTTCTTTCCGTGATTTCATTTTGAAAGACCCCAAAAATAAGAAAGAAAATGTACCTCAAGGTCGCCATCAGTTTCTCCCAAAGTAAGACCATGTAACAGCATACTGTAAAACAATCAAGTGCAAACAGTTGTCGTAAATTAGTTTCAGCAAAATGGGAAAACAATGTAGTAATGTAAATTGAACAAGCAAATAAACTTCGCAGATCACACACTTAAAATAAAAAAATAAAACAGCAAATGCAATTGAAGAAACAAAAAACCTTCCAAATGACATGTTCACATCCTCCTCAATTGGAGCATGAGTCATAGAATAGGGTTGAGGTATCAACGTAGAAGCTAACATTGCCTGACCATCCGAATTTCCCTGAGCAAAGATTGGAAAGCATCTATAAGACATTGTGTTTGTCTATACAGATTCTAGCGTACCATATACTAAGCATATGAAAAATATTGATCATTCTTAACAGAGACAACATACATGAACTAACCTCGCAGAAGCTTTTGAAAACATGGTCAGCCGCAATGAACTCTTGCACAGTGGATGCCCTCAAAATGATTCTAAGAATAGAGTTCAATGCAGGTTCTACTTGTGGCTCCTCGCCAAGAACTTTGCTTGCAAGGGCATCACGATTCTTAGGGTGTCCTGCAATCAAATCACCAATGCACCGCAATGCCTACCAAAACAAATAATCTTCAGTAACAGAAAATAAGCTTCAAATGATTTATTATCAGTAACTATAACAAGAATATAAGCACAAAGAATATTTGCAAATATTAAGTGCTGTATATATGTGATGTTGTCTGTCAAACAAAACAAACGCTAATGGTTAACCTGTTGTGTGCATCATTGCAAGGGTAAATTTCCTTAATAACGACAAATGGAAGATTAAGTCCAAGAAAGATGTCTTACTTACCGTACAACGTACAGCAACAGGAGCCCATTGGCCTTCAACGCCCAACATTAGAAGATGATCTAACACTTTTTTCTACAATCAAATCCAACAAGACTAGGGGTAGTACTTTAACAAAGAATTAAGCATTTGCACGTGCTAATCTAAATATGTATGAATTTGTAACAAACCTGAACCAGTTGAACTCTGTTGGTTAGTTTATTGGCATCCTTCCCAGGCTCAGTCTCTGAACCTCCCGTCATCAGTATATTAATGGTTTCTAATGCGC
This sequence comes from Turnera subulata, assembly GCA_028386065.3. NCBI lineage: Eukaryota > Viridiplantae > Streptophyta > Magnoliopsida > Malpighiales > Passifloraceae > Turnera > Turnera subulata. The sequence continues at coordinate 79,354 of JAKUCV010006391.1, forward strand.
TGAGAAGATTGATTGTCTACTGGCAGGGTGTTTGTATCAACAAAATGAAAAAACACCAGTAAGAATTGTGATGACCTTCAGATAATTCAAACAGATTTAAAGTTTATGAGAATTTGACTATCCAACCTTTTGTTGGGTAAAACTGTAAGCACTCCCTCGCAGCTTTAAAATCGAAAGTAAGGCATCAAATCCAATAGTCTCCCTCAGGAGTATCTAAACCATGCAGAAAAACTCAAGTTAGTAGGAGGAGAAGGATAAGGAAAGCACGGATCAGTAATAAAGTTAGAAGCTGCAGACCTGGTTAGATCCATTGTTGCGAAGAAGATTGTTCAATAATTCAAGGCAATCCTGATCAGCGGCAAAAAAGTGAGTACATCAGGAATAAAGTAATAGATTTATCTAATCCCTGAAAGGCTGAAACAGATTAGACTCCAGGAATTATTAATAATAGTTCTGTGCTCCAGCACCAAAGAGAATGTCGTTCTAGATGAGAAGAAAAGAAGGCAATCATATGTCGGAGCAAGCATAAGGGTAGCAGATTGACAGAAAGGTTCTACAATCAAACATAACAACTTTAACTGTTCAGTTTGTAAAAAAAGATTCTGTTAAACATACTGAAAAATGAAGCTACTGAGAAATCAATACCACACCCAGGATTTGATCAAGTATAAGATTGTGAACATTGGACACGGAATTCAAAAGGAAACAGCAGAGAGCAAATAGTCGTCAAAGCTGCATTCTAACAGTGACTCACCTGCACGACAACACCACCTTCTGAACCTCCTTCCTCTTTGATAATGCTAAAAATCTTATCAAATGCATTTTCAAAGACCACAATTTTTTGAATCTCCTATTGTCAAAGTAAATCAGCTAGTAAGGAAAAGCATACGCATGCTGGTGTACAGGCTCACCAGTAAGCAATAAGGCAGATACAATAGATAGGAAAGAAGAAGGGAAAAACTCACTTCCGCTTCTCGAGTCAGGTAAGTAAGAAGTAGTAAAGCCTCATTACGGATGACCTGCAATATAGAACACAAATATTTTGCAGATAAATACAATAATGGCTTGAGAAAAGAATGCATATCTGCAGTTAAAAGCTTTCATTCCCCTTGTTCAGAATTCTATCAGGCCAAATATCTACAATTTTGAATCATCATTGCCACTTCATTTGGAATTCTCAAAGAGGAGAAACAAAAATAATATTTTGAATACAAAAATGAAAGGTTCTCTAAAGTTTTTCAATGAGTAACAATCCCCTGGATATTAAGAACTTAGAACAATAAATTAGTTATCGAGGGGCAGTTTCGCACCTCACGATCCATAAGCATGTCCATAAGCCGAGTTATACCACGAGGAATGGTGAGAATGGCCTCCTGTAACCTAAAGACGAACTCAGTGAAATCTTTTCCAACATAACTGAGGCTTTTTCTATGGATACAAGGAATATTTTGTGGTAAAATCCTACCTATTTTGGGAATTGGAGAGAAGCGCAGTCAAAATTTGAAGAGTATAATACCGGACATAGAAATCCTCTTCCGACTGCCAGCGTGCCAAAAAGAACAAAAAAAATGAGCTTCTTCAAGCTACATATAGAAACTAACCAGCTAATGGAATTCATTAACTGATGGATATGTATATAGAGCTCTCACCAACAAACTCAGAAGAAGGGAAATGTTCTCTGCTTCTCGGGAAAGCAAGTCGGTATTCATCAGAGCTGGTTGAACCTCATTCTTCGGGCCTCTGTCATGATCAATGGGAGTCAAAGCACTCACAAGAGTTTCTAGCGCACCGCGTATCTGCAGCATGTAACACTCGATTTTACTGAATAACTAACTCAGGCCAATCTCTCACTCAAATTAAGATTATAATCTATAGAAGAAAAAGTAGCTGCAATGCGTAGAGTAGCAACCACAAATGAAAAAATATGGTCAAAATGTCAAAAGTTGCAGCCAAATGTAAGTTAACAACCAGACAAAAAATGTTCAATATCCCACAAGTTGAAAGTAATACGGATTCTAGTCAAAAATTCATCTTTGAAGAGTGTGTGTGTGTGGGTCAAGGGGGAGGGAGGGTTAAGGGAGAGAGAGGATACCATTTCAACATCATCTCGTTCCTCCTTTAAAACACCCATAAGCACCGGAAATCCTGCAAGAAAAAGTAAAAGCATCAAACAGGGCAGTAACAAGGATGCCGCTCAATTAGCTTTTTCCAAAAAAAAAAAAAGAAGAAAGAACAACGCACCCATTGCACCAAATGCCAGCTGCGCTGCACGACTTTCGGCAACAATAGACTGGAGCTCAGCCATGGCATTCCTTCTATCGTCTGCCAGTACACCATTGCTAATTCGGTCTAGCAAACGCTCAACATAACTGTTGATGCAACCAATGCAGAAAAGGAAAGAAAAAAAAAACATTACCATAAACATCAGTACAGTAACATCAATACAAAACACAAACACCGCCAAAAAAAACATTCCAAGTACAATTCAAAACTTTTATCTGTCCTTCCTTAGGCAGTTTAGTAACCACCACAACTCATAAACACACTGGTAAGTAAGAAAAAGTTTACCTATCTTCAGTGGAAGAAGAATTCTCATTGCCAAAAACTAGCCCAACCATTCCCTGCACAGGAAAAAGGTCAACTTCTCAAGTAAACATATCCACACGAAACACGCCCAATCATGAATTAGATTACATATAAACAAAAATCACTTAACAGAACAGACATTGCATAGGGCAAGCGATCAAGATATATAGAGGGAGAGAGGATGATCATCACCTTGTAACCAGATACCAAATCCATATCGCCACCTCAAGCGTAGTATAATCCTATGATAACACCTGGAACGAATTTGAAATTAGAATTAACAAACCCTAGGGGAGATCAATTTGCCCAAAACGACATGCAATAGAACATAATAAGAGTATTACCTAGCCTGGAAGAGAGAGAGAGAGAAGAGAGAGAAGGGATCGAGCGAAATGAATTGGGAAGAAAAAGGAAAAAGACTGATGATCACAGCTGGATCTAATGGCTCACGTGGACTTCTGTCTTTCTTTTTTCTTTTTCAGTTTTACTTTTTGCGAGAAATCGGGTGGATTGGTACGTAGAGGATTGTTGCCTCGTTGGATTTGATGATGACGAAACTGACGACCATAATTAGTGAAAATGCTGTTTTCTGTAGTGTTTGGGCTGATTGGGCTGTTTGGAAGGAACCCAATTGATTGGATGTCGGTCCATTGTAAAGTCATTATGGGCCTAGTTTGAAGTCCAAGAGGAACAGAAGCTTCTGCGAGAATGGAGTCCAATTAGAGTCCAACGAAGTGGTTTCTAACTGGATCATTGGCCCATAACAAGAAGATACGACGTTGCTTGCAATTCACATCATTCTTACGTCAGGCCCGCCTCACGGAGAGCGACATAAAAATGCAATCTGCGGCCTCCCCTTTTTTTTGTCTTTCGGGTAAATTCTTCAAAATTGTGGCGTTCAAAAAAACATCTTTAAAATTGTTTTGGGTTTTATAATGAAGGTCATGAGTTCCATAGTTCGAGTAAAAAATGAGAAAAATTGCACCACAAAAAAAAGGAAAAAATGAGTAAAAGTAATCAATAATCCTGAATCGTCTAGCGTTAGTAATTAGTGTCCTGACATCTTTATACCACGTCACTCCTTTAGAACAAGTTTGGAATTATTGATGGTGAGAAATTATATAGTATTCGACCTATACCTAATGTATACTAGATTTTGTAAAATATTAGGAAGAGAAAAACTTTTAACATCGTATATCACGAAGCAATCTTTTGATTGTACGTATTGTACAAAAAGCAGATGACCAAGCAAATTGCGCCAGTGAAAATTGGAAGATGAATCACCGGTCTCCGGGCGGTGGCCGGTCGTGGAATTGGGAGGAAACTGCCAACTTAAGCCGTTGCACCAACTAAAGATATGATTTGCATAAAATGTTACTGACACTATAGTTTAAAAAGCCCTAAAGGTTATCTGGGTTTAATCCTATTAAGGTCAAACCTTACAGTTGGCTGCCTCCACTTTATATGTAGATTGGCAAATTATGAAAATGGTAGTGGTATGGATATGCCTAAACATTACTACATGCTACTCTTCAAGCAACCAATTTAATTCCGTGAAGCAACTGATCGGATCCAATATTGGAGAATTTACAGTGGTCACTTCTCAATGATAGTCGCAAAAAGGAGCAATGAAAGAACAAAATGCAAAAAGGGTAATTGGGTTTACATATCGGGTTAAAATTAGATCAAACACTCTAATTATGGCTGTCAGTTTTGACGCTAATGAAGTTAATGGTGTCATATTCACGAAACATCATATGATTCAGATTATGGCTAGCTGCACTAATATTTCCAATAAATGAACAGAAATTAGTAATTATAATATGAGTGGTTCCTGAACTAAGTGGGATAAGCGCATGCATTTCCTTTTGTTGAATGGAAGAAAAAGGGAATATGCTTTTGTGATATTTCGTCTTGCGCTCAAAAGCAAACAAACTGTGTAATTCCCATCTGCAAAACGGACAGAACTTTCTAGGAAGCTGCCCACAAACGTCCCTATGTAATGTTATCACGATTGGGAAGAATCCTTTGGTGGCGGCCCACGTTACTTTCTTGGATCAGTGAAGTTATGAGTGTCTCGTATATAAAGGATCCATATATATCCCCCACAATCCCAGTTTCCCATTTTTGTGTGTTCTCTGTGGTGGACTTTTTTGAGAACTTTCTTCTGCCACTTCAAACTGATATGGGGATGCTTCCGTTGGGGCCAAGAAAGGGATACTGTTTATGGGTTTTGTCCAAGCAACCTCGTCCCTATATGTGCAATATATGAGGTCCCCAAAATCAGTGGCGATCATTGTCTGTTGTGTCTATGTTAATGTACATAGATGTTCGCATTTCCAGACAATAATTAACTTCAAGACTTTCCCCATGACTCAATCTCCCTATTCACACCATTTATAGTGAAAAGAGCTAGAGAGATAAAGACAAACTACTAAGACCGATAGTACTTCTCAATTAATTAGAGACCTTCCTCCAGATTTCAATTTCTCTATTATCACACCCTTTATAGTTTCTAAAGTCATAAAAAAGGCCATTGTTTATAGTACCCTCGAAAGAGAGAGATAAAGACAAACTACTAAGACAGATTCTGCTGCTGTCTATATATGATCGATTTCAATTTATCAAACATATCAATGCTTCAAGAAAGACCACAATTAACTACGGCGAGTCATTAATTATGATCTATTAATCAAAAGAAAAATGTCACTATACATAGGACCATATCCCTCCTTTGCCCGCTTCATTGATATAACATTTGCCTAGCTATCAAAAAAAAATTAAGATAGCATTACTTTTCTAATTGAATTCCTTGACGTAGGCAATCGGCGGCTCTTCTTTTCAGTTGTTGTTAGTGTTTGGTGGGTATATATGTGTGTGTATATAATATATAAGTACATGCTTCCCAGATAACATGGAGCCCCTCGTTTTAGTTTATTTTATGTAGAGAAAAGCAAACGGTCCACCATATTCAAATGTCATACTATATATTCTGTGTCTAGAAAATAAGAAAAAGAGCTCATATTCGACAAAAAAAAAAAAAAGAAAGGAGAAAAGGCTCATCAATTCCCCGAGATGCAGTGTCAAACTTCCAGTTGTCAAGGGATGGGAGAGGGGAATTATCAATAAACTATCACAACTAGAATTAAATTAAGCGAAAATAAACTTTTAGTTTTAGTTTGATTTTTTACAAAGTACAAACAAACATTTTGAATAAGTAATTAATCCTTTCTTCTGTATCTGTTTCGATGCTTAAAGTTCTGTCCTGTGTAAATATAAATTATCTTCCGAAATAGTTCTTAATTACTCCCTCCGTTCAAAATTATAAGGCGTTCTACATGTTATCGTTTGTTTGTAATTATAAGACGCATTCCTTGTTTTTAAATAATTGTGTCCACAATTTTCCTATTTAACCATTAACTGTAGTTGTAACCAACCGTCCTCTTTATTTTTACTCCACTAGCTTCTTGATGACATGCAACGGAGCCATGTTAACTGAAGCGTCCCGACCCGTATTTACCGTACACAGTAAACACGTGCCGGAACTGTGACAACCCAGCCCAACAAGGCCTAGCATACAGTGTAAACAACCATAACTCGGCCCAACGGCCCAAAATAATAAAACATCGTAAGTAACAAATCCGGCCCAATGACCCAATAATAGCGAAAACATTGCACAGCGGAAGACTTTAACTCACTAACACTGTATGCGACACATGCAAACTATGGATCCAAGCCTGTCCAAGGGAATACGCTGCAGCCTGTCTGGAATGCATCAACCTGTACCAAAAGATAACTCATCCTACGGGATGAAAGCCCGCAGGTGAGGGGTGAGTCCGAAGTGCTCACGACAATGGAAAGACAATCAATATGGACACTAAAATTACTCAAAGTCCAAAAATAACAGTCAAACCCAAAGACTCAAATAAAACCAATTTCCAATTTTATCTTTTCGGGCCCCGTCACGGATAAACTAGTGGTCAAACCTGGTTATCAACACATTCCGGGTGCCAGACCAAATCCAGGGATCGACATCCCAAAAATACGAACCCAGGGATAGACATCCCAAAAATATATCACGGGATAGACATCCCAGGCATAGACATGCCAAGCATAGACATGCTTATCAAGTAACCCAGGTCATGGCCACCACGAAACAGTTTTCTAACCATCGAGTCGTACCACTACCTATCACGCGACAATTATATTACCGTCGTTAAAATCAAATAACAGGGATCGACATCCCTAACCAGGATACCGGGATAGACATCCCTATCCAAAAATACCAAGGATCGACATCCTTGTCACCATTCATTATTAATCCATTTATTTAGTGTCAAAACGACTCAAGGACAAATGTCCAAAATAACCGACATGGGATAAACATCCCGAAAACCAAACAGGACATCGGGATAGACATCCCGAACCAAAACACAGCAAATACAACATGCAACATAGCAATAACCAACAAAACACAAATACCGAGTAATAAGGCACATATTGAAGGAAATCCATCCTCACCTTGGCCGATTACTCAACTTCGGAAACTATGACCGGTCCGACGCCGGCTCCTCGGGAAACTGCCCGATATCCAAAAACCTATACAACAAAATCATACATACACATAAATGCACATAATCGGTACTATGATGCCAACATTACGATATATACCCATCCCGGTTCTTATCTGTTATTATTTCCATTTATCGAAAATATTTAACCATACGTATATCCGAATATAATTCCGGTACTATACTTTAATTAAAACTCTTTTCAAAATATATTTTCATAAAATAACCATAATTTCCAAAATAATAATCATTATAATTTTTCCAGAAAAATAATAACTTATTTATAATTTCTAGAAACTATTTATAGTATTTATCTTTTCTATATATATACAATTTAATTTTCCAACATAATTAGTTTTAATTTACAAAATACATATTTATATACATACACCAAAATCATAATTTTCCAGCCAAAATAATATACATATAAATTTTCCAGAATTATTTATATGGTATTTATATTTTTTTCCAATTAGTAATAGTTTCCCAAAACATAATCTTAACTATTTATCTAAGTAAATATATTTATATTTTCCTGAAAATACCAAAATTAAATTGGCAATAATTTCCTCAAAATAAATATGTATTTTTTTCTCAAAATTAATTTCCAGAATAATAAATAATTACATATATATATATTTTGTTTTTTTTATTTAAAATTTAATCGGGCTGGGCCATGAATAGTGCCGGCCCAGACCCTGCACAGTGCCAAGCCCAGGCCCGTGCAGAGCCCAGTAGCACAGCCGGCCCACGCCCAAATCATTCCCCAGCCCAGATTTCACAGCCCAGAAAACACGACCCGACTACATGTGACGGATCTTGCAACAATCAGGTCTTACCTCCGGGTTGCGGTGGCTAGCGACGACGGCGAGGCGCGAGGAAGGACGCGAGCACAACCATGGAAGCGGCGGATGCAGGCGACTCCCTGGGCGGTGCAAGCTCGGCGCAGCGACGTCGGTGCGAGGCGGCAGCTGCGAGGGAGTTGGATCCGCGGGTCGCGCGGCGGGTCACAGGCCACTGACGGCGCGTCGAGGGGCGGAAGGCGACGGGGTCAGCGGCTACAGGTCGGCGACGGCACGGCGACCCTCCTGGCGGCGGTGGTGAGGCGAGAAAACGGCCGTAGCTGCGTCTGGTGAACAGTACCCGAATGGTGACGGACTATTCATCTCCTCTTCCGGGTTTTCTTTTTTTTCATTTTTCTTCTTTTCTTCATTTTCTCTATTTTCTTCTCTTTTTTTCCTAATTTTCGTTTCCTTCTTTTTTTTTTCATATTTTTTTCCTCTTTTCTTTTTTTTCTTCCCCCCTCTCTGTTTTTCTGTTTTTTTCTTCTTTTTTTTTGTTTTCTGATTTTCCCCTTTTTTTCTTTTCTTTCTTTTCTTTCTTTCTCTTTTTTTTTTCTCTTCTCTTCTACCTTCTCCCGGTTCTGCCTCCTTCATTATATAACTGAATATTTACTATTTAGCTTGTGATATCAAATAATGCGATTCGTCCGTATTACGGGCGAGTCCGATCCGGACCAGAAAATAACCGATACCTCCTTAGTTATTTTCCGGTGTGATTTTCCGAGAAATTCCGAAACCCGAAAAATACCAACTTAGTTCCGAAAAATTCACGGGAAAATCACGAGCGCGGGAAAACCTTCGGTTTCGAAAAATGACTCCCGATTTACCTTGAATTAATTACCCAAGATTAATTCAACAGTAAATCACGGTAAATAGACTTTTACAGTCCGGTAAAAATCCAAAATTTTTACCCGGGCTGTTACATTAACCATCAATGTTTAAGTCTATAAGGACTTCTTCCCCTGCAACGGAGCCATGTTAAAAATTAATTAAATATTAAACACCAAAATTGCTTTTTTTATACTTTATAGAATTTAGAAAATACCTGCAACTCGATTAACACTTGTTCGTCTAGCTGGCTTATGTGTGATGAATGGAAAGATTCCAATTTTTCCAGAAAAAATTTCATTTCCAAACTGATCAAACCTTGGGCGGGCTATTGCAACCAAAAACCACTTCTCATCTATAATAGACTTGTATTTACGAAAAGAGAGAGCACACTTGTGTTATAAAACACTTCATTCAACACAAGGGGGAACATACAAGGAAAAATTGAAAACATTAAACTAAAATCCTAATCAGCTCGTCTAGGCTTCTTCATATTCAGCTCCCGCTTCAGACGGTTGTTCTCTCGGGCCAGATCATTGCTCTCGGTGGCCGCTGCAACCCAGCTGTCACGGAGACTCTTAAAGGCCTCCTCCCACCGATCTAGCAGTCGGTCTCGGTTCCGGATCATCTCAACTAGCCGCTCATTTTGTTCCACAAGTTGCCGGCACATTGCTTCCATGGCTTTTCCGTGCTCGGCCTCATTCCTAATATGCTCACACAGGCCATGAATGGTTGCTTCGATGTCGTCAGCCATAACTTGCTATGTGAAATATGCAGAGAATGCTTCGTTATATGTTCCTAGTGTGTATGCGTGGTTAGTGTGGTTATATGAGTTTTTAAGGGAGGGGCTAACGGATTGATAAGAAGCAACAAATGAAGCAATAATTCATTCTATGGCAAAATTTTCAAAAAGCAAATCTTTGAAGATCGAAAACGGTTTGGATTTTTGTGAAAAGTAATAGAGCAATAATGTAGGCAGTGGAAAAGATTTCTAACGGGTTAATGTCACATCTCTCATTAAGCAATAATTCAATCAGTGGCAAAATTTTCAAAAAGTAAGATCTTGAAGATCGTAAACGGTTTGGAGTTTTGTGAAAAGAATTCAACTTTTCCTATCACTGAAGCAATAGATCGATCGTAGACATCCTCGATCCCGAGAAACGTGACATGCAAAGTTAACGATGACGTCGGTTCCAGGGCGTTAGAAAATCGTAAGGTGGAAAAACCGAATCAATAATTCATTCTATGGCAAAATTTTCAAAAAGCAAATCCTAGAAGATCGTTACCCACTTGTTCATAAATTCCGCATGAGCCAAAAAACGTCTGTCAAGTCTCATGTCCCTCCACGATGTCCGAACAGTAATAAATGAAGCAATAAATGAAGCAACGGCAAAATTTTCAAAAAGCAAAATCTTGAAGATCGAAAACGGTAATCACGCTCCCCATAAGAGTATAAAAGACGGTGTGGTGAGATGTAAATCATCCAAAGCATTTTAAAGCAAACAAACGCTCAGGCAAAGAAACCTCAAAACCCAGAAAAACAAAACTCCATCACATCCCAACATAATGCCTGCTCCATCCTCCGTCTTCTTTGTCGAAGGTGTCAACCTAGGCAGAAGGAACCGACTGGAGTACAGCATGGTCAACGAACGTCCAGAGGAGCTACCGAACGAGCTCAGTAGAATGCCTCGTCTGGTCTTCGTCGACGAACTCTACTCGTCGCGGTTCTTCATCACGCCCATGGAAGAGACCTTCTTCCTGGAGGACCATGGCACGCTGAGGACATCCTTCTACGGCTCGGCAAACTCCGTGATGTTCTTCATCTCGGAAAGGCTACAGGAGTTCAACCTGGAGTCCACTTGCCAAACTGTGGAGCAAGGCGCATACTACCAGCTCTCGATGACGGCTCAAAGCATGCCCAGAATGACCCGACTACCTCCAACATGGCCAAAGGCACGACTGCTGGTGTGGAACTGCAGAGGAGTCGCAAGGCGTGCCCAGGAGTTCTTGCGTACTCTGAGGGACTTGAAGAACCAGTACAAACCAAATATGGTTCTTCTGACGGAGACACAGTGGCAACCTCGAGACGATCACGGTCTCATCCCACTCCGGTTCCCTCAAGCTAACCGGTTCGAGATTCCTGGCCAGCACGAGAGGGGCGGCATGTGGTTCTCTTGGAGCGATAGGGTCATGGTCAACATCAACAACGACCCAAACAGTTTCCGTGTCAACGTCGTTCCGGATCGTTAAATGTATTTTCTTTTTTTATAAAATATAAAATATCAATGTACTATTTCCCTTTGTATTTCCAATATTAGCAATATTAATAATATTTGTATTTCTGCTTATTTATGGTATCATTTACCTCATATGTGTATGTTCCACGACAGCTAACGTCCCTTGACTGGATCCATAATGCACTAACTAAATAATATAATATTATAAACAACTGTAGCGAATTATGCAAACAAGACAACAAATACACAAGGACTGCCCAACAAGACCTAACGCCCGCTCCGCTACCAAAATGAAACGCCCCGTGTTCGGGAGTATCTTCCTAACTAACCTAACTAACCGAGTCGGCCCCCATCTCCATTATTTTCTCCTCCTTGTCTTTGCTTGTCTTTCCTCCACTATTTTAGTCCAAAGCTACATGGGTTTGAGCTAAGCTACATGCTTGGCCACAGTAAACTATTGTTGTTTTCCAATCCAAGTTTGGCCAGATGCTTATTGCTTTAATTTTGGAGTCGGCGAGGCTAAACCCATCCCCAAGTCAGTGGAAAAGAAATTGTTATGTTTGGTTGCAATTTTGTGTGACTTCATCTATATTACTCTGGTGTGATTGAAATAGCTAACAAAGACAAAGCATTTCTTTGGGCTGAATTTTTAAGTTCGTAGCATCTCTGAATTTTTTACTTTCATTTTTTTCATCTTTCTTCAAAGCATATAAATTCAATATAAAATCTACTAAAGCATAAAACATACCAGGAATATGGGTAGGAATTGTGCTTTCTGCTGAGATATTTTGATCTGTATCTAATTCCTCTTCTAGTAGTTCCATGTTTAAATCAAACATTTTGTAGCAAAAGTGTTTATAATCAAAGGAAAAATTTTATCTGCAGCTAATCTTTCTTCTAGCAGAGATATTTTATAAAGTGATAGTGAAACTATTACTTTAAAAATTAAAACAAAGGTTTGGCGGGCATATTAACACAAAATTTGGTGGGTATTAAAATTTTCTTGACAAAAGGTTAAAGTTGATATAAATAAAATTTCAAAGACATTTCTTGGGGGTGTGTACACCCTTAAAACGTCTTATAATTTTGAACGGAGGGAGTATCAGCATAAAGTAAACAAATTCTTTACTAATATGTACTATGAGTTGTCTGATACCAATTTGGCACACCCCATAAAGAAATGGAAACAAAGGTGAGGATTCCTGAAGCATTCTGGTAAGTAGCAATGGCTTTACATTGAAACCCAACTGGGGCAGAATATTTTAAAACAGACACATGGCATGATCATCTGAGGATTACAGAAGAATATGTGTCTTTTATGTGATTCCTAAAAGTATGATCCTATAGTAACGAGCCACAAGTTCCCTGGCTAAGACATGTATCTTAGTAGTCATTTTTATAACAATGATGTGGACAGCTATAAATGCGCCACGACTAAGAACATGGGCTGATATGAGAAACAAAAAGTTAGTATATTAGTAGTGGATCACTGGCCCACTAGCCATGAAAATTGGCTAAACTATAATGCCGCTGCCTGACAATTTCAAGATTGACATTTGACTGTGTGTGTGGTTTCTTGATATTGCCCTTGGAATGAAAATATAGAAAATTTCATAGGAGTTTTGAATTTAGTCATATCTTAAAGAAAATCCGAGTTCTGGGGAAAACAAATTATTAACATGGGATGGAAGCAGGACAATATGCAACAAGCACAATGATCCATTTTTGAGTTCAAACAAAAAATGTCAATTTTCATTTTGAAGTTTTGAAAAGATGTTTTTCTTTATGCTGTTTGTAAACCAAACGTAAAGGTCTCCTGGTGACATAGCTTAACTGAAATCCCTGGTTGCGAATGGTCAAATATTAGCTTAATCACATTTTTTTTATTGCAAAAAATTTAGGTTGGGGCAGGCTCCCTAATTTCGGGCCATGGCAAATCATTTCCCACAGCGTTCGCAATAATCACACACTTAATTACATTGAATTTAATCTTTTTTTTTCAGATAAATAACAAAAAAATTAAAACGTGTGAAGAGGTAGACAAACAACTTATCTCTTTGTATATTCTTGTTTAACAACTCTCTCCGGAGAATACATGTAAAAGAAAAACGCTTAATAAGCATAAAATGATAATATTGATATTCTAATAAAACTGATATTGAAGAATTCCGTGCATGTATATCGTTTAATTATTATGATGAGCAAATAAATGTCCCACCTTTAGATTCTTCATTTATTCCAGCAAAGCGTGTAGGGTTTCCAAATACACTAAGATTTTTTGTAGACTGAGAAGGAACTCTTGAAGATATGCATATTTAAGGGAACATTTAAATTCGAGGCAAGAAAATGATTAAATCAAGAGATTGTGATTCGTCATAAATTTCTATGATTTAGTTGCTTGGAATAGAGCAATGAAATTACCATTTTGATTTTCTGAGAGTTACAATCAACACAAAATACTCGTAAAAGGATCAAGAAGCAACGTGGCTGTTAATCATGTTACCGTGTTAACCATGTAAGTGCAAAGATATAGCTAGATTACTTCTACTGATTAATTCAGATTTCCTTAACCAACAAAGAGATATTTAGTTGAACTAATTTACTAATAAAGAGTTCGTGATTAAGGAAACGCTGTAAAACCCTTTCAAATCAGTCTCAGCAAACACCAACCATGACAATCTAAACATTACTAAAAAGGCAGAACATAGCAGGAAAGCAAGTTCTGGAAAGGTGGATCTCTTTCCCATGGAAAAATTAAAAAGGACATCTCCTTTTCTAATTAGGAAATGAATTGAACCATACTAAACACAAACCAAAAGTGGCATTTCCTTTTAACCCAAATCTCCATAGCCAAAAAGACTTCCTCCAAATCAATTCTCAACCTCCTCAACAAAAAGCCCATTTTGGGTTGGAAAAAAAAACCAAACACATTGTTCTCTCTGGTCTGATCAGTTCTTCATAGTCCACAACTTGCAATTACTACATCATCTCTCTTGTGCACACAACAACTTAAGCAAAAACCCAACAAACCAACCAGAACAGAATGTCTTGTTTGCTTGTTTATTCGATTAACACGTTCAATTGATTACTGCTTCAAACTAAAAACAAAACCATAAAACAAAACAGTATATATCCCACTTTACATATTCTACTACAGCCGGAAACACGAATTGCAAAATAACGGCTGTCTTGACCGTGTCAAACGACGCGTGTCCCTCGAGAAAACATCAAAAGCGCGTGCTAAATAGAAGCCTAATTACCCATTATCACTACCATTTACTTCCCATAATTAACCTTATTATTATCAATTAGAGCTACCTTAATATCCAAACCCTTCGCATTTAGCGGGCATGGGTAAGTGGAAGGTGAAACAAATATATGTAACAAAAGATCATTGTTACCATTTTTTACGGGCTTAAATAAGCAGTAAAAAAAACAAAACAAAGAAGATTAATCCTTATAAAATGCTAACTGCCATCAATACGCCGAATTATCACCCCCACAAAATCTGCTATAAAAAAAAACTAACAAAAATATCCTAAACACAAACCAAAGCAAATCATAGCCGTTGATCGAACAACACAACAAAACCATCACGGCCGTTGAATGTGATATGCGGAGAAAAATTGGTGGTACTAATTGTAGAAGACAAAAATAATGGAGAAGAAGTATTAAGCGCAAGTAAATATATGCATTAATGCGGGTGCATCTCCTTCCATTGTCTATATATGTCTTTGTCTATCCATCATTTTTTTAGGGTGTGTAGTTTTTATCTGGTGGAAGAGCCAAAAAACCACCAAACGGCTATAATTGGGCGATTGCAAGGTTGTGCCTTGAGTCATTCCAGAGATAGAGAGGAAAAAAGGCAGAAAGGAAGAGAGAGGAGAGAACCCATTTAAGATCGTGGGATTTTGCGTGGGTTTGCTTAGCCAGGTCCTCGTGTTAGAGAGAAGGCTTGGCTGCTGGTTTGATCTGTGTGGGGGTTTTCAGGGATCTCTCTCAAAGTTTCGCATACTTTGAGAGAAAATTAAGAGGGGCAAGAGGCTTGCTTTTTTCCCTCTTGTTTGTTTGTGTTAGGATTGAGGAGGGTTTTTCATCATTTGATTTTTCTTCAGTCCTTAATCATGGCTGATGGGTATTATAGTTCTAAGAAGACTGATGACATATGCGAGGATGTTTGTGGCCAGGTAATTTTATTCTTCCTTTAAAGTTTTGATCTTTATCTGGTTTTGTTGGTTTTATTTGCTCATGTTGTCTGGAAAAAATGGTGTATGCTCTGCTGTTTTGATTTGTCCTTGTGTTTTTCTGACTACCGTGTGCTACAGTTTGTGTTTTTGGATACCTTCGATTATGAATTACTTTTGTTCCTCGTTTAATCATTAGCGGTGGCCGGTCTTCTTCTTTTACTTATTTTTATGGTAATTTGTTTTTGGAGATTTTTACTTCATTTTGAAGTGGCAATGCGATGCAGGGGATATCGGAGTCAAGTGATGTTAGTTCTAGAAGGTTGCAGATTTTGTGCTTGAACTGTGGCTATTTACTTATTTGTTCTGTTTGTTATTTCCTGAGCGTGCGTTTTTGTATTTTTTTTCTTTTCAAAGAGTGTTTCTTTTGATGGGGATTATTGGTTTCTTGCACATGCCTTTTTGTTCTTTAACTTAAATTTATCTTCCTGGGAAAATGGCAATTTGTTGCTTTGAAGTTTTATGCATGCTTCCAAATTCTCGGGTATCCCATGTTTTTAAAATTTAATGGAATTTTATGTGGTTTGCTGTTTCTTCTTGTCCAAATTAAACTTGTATGGGTTTCTGGCGCGGATGCTATTGTCTGGGGCAGGCATCCGCTGGGTTTGTGTGGATTCAATATGGTAGAATGGCACATAATCTTTTCTCGATATTTAGCAAGTTTCCTTGTTGAATTGCAGCAGGCATCCTATGGTTCTTTGAGCATGTCAAGACTGAGATGTATCTTGCGGGGATTGGACTTTAAGGCCCTCATAATCTTGCTTGTTCTTGTGCCAATCGGAATATTTGGCATGTATTTGCATGGCCAGAAGATCTCCTATTTCCTGAGGCCATTGTGGGAATCTCCTCCAAAGCCTTTCCAGATTGTTCCTCATTATTTTCATGATAATGTCTCCATGGAGACTCTGTGCAGACTTCATGGCTGGGAGGTTCGTGAATCACCCAGACGAGTTTATGATGCTGTGCTGTTTAGTAATGAAGTGGACATTCTTACAATTCGCTGGAAGGAATTGTATCCTTACATAACTCAGTTCGTACTCCTAGAGTCAAACTCAACATTCACTGGCCTGCCTAAACCATTAGTTTTTGCAGCTAATCGGGACCAATTCAAATTTATAGAGCAGCGATTGACTTATGGGACTATTGGGGGGAGGTTTAAGAGAGGTGAAAACCCCTTTGTTGAAGAAGCTTATCAAAGAGTAGCGCTGGACCAGCTTATCAGAATAGCTGGTATAGAAGATGATGACTTGTTGATAATGTCTGATGTTGACGAGATTCCTAGTGCCCACACTATTAATCTATTAAGGTGGTGTGATGGTATGCCTCCTGTCCTTCATCTTCAGCTGAGGAATTATTTGTACTCTTTTGAGTTTTTTGTGGATAATAAGAGCTGGAGAGCTTCGGTTCATCAGTACCAGACAGGGAAAACTAGATATGCACATTATCGCCAGGCAGATGTTCTCTTGTCAGATTCAGGGTGGCATTGCAGCTTCTGCTTCCGTCGTATAAGTGATTTCATATTCAAGATGAAAGCTTACAGCCACAATGATCGGGTGAGGTTCTCTCATTACTTGAACCCCAAAAGGATTCAGGATGTCATCTGTAAAGGGGCTGACCTCTTTGATATGCTTCCTGAGGAATACACATTCAGGGAGATTATTGGGAAGATGGGTCCCATCCCTCATTCGTATTCAGCAGTTCATCTCCCTGAACATTTGTTGAATAATGCTGACAAATACCAGTATCTCTTGCCTGGGCACTGCATTAGGGATAGTGGCTGAAGATTCTTAGGATGGAGCATCTCTGTAAATGTAGGAAATGCGTGCTGTATTTCCACTAAGGCTGTAAGTAGGTACTGATGAAGATGTTGTGGCATCAACTGGTATACCTCCCAAGCGAAGATATGTCATCCTCTCAATGGATTCTGGGGTGTGTTTGCTGTGTCCTGTACGAAGGGAAACTCTGTATATTCCTTTTTCCAGCGTGGGATCACTTCCAACTATGAAAGAAAATTTATTTATCAAGGGGGGTAGCTGTAGCTTGTTGAGTGGAGAATAGGCCAGACATCCATACCTCTAGTCGGTATGGACAAACCTGCTTGAATTGCATGAGTAGATTGACATTTTCCCAGGTTTTTATAGGATGGGAATTTTTTACCATTCCTGACTCAGTTACTGATATATAGTAGTAGTTCATTGTACTTTCTGATTTATTGATTCTTCCATGGATCATGATTCTGATTGATTCATTCTTTACAATTGTTGCAGATCATGGAGTTATTATATCTTTATTGTTTGCTATAACGCCTTCTGGTTTTTCTTTGCTTTTCACTTTCCTATTTAACGCGACAATGCATTAGCGTAGATCATGACTAAAATCTTAGGCTTCACTTATAACAAGGGTCATTTCTCTCTTTCTAAAGTTTTGGACATTTTGTGTTTGGAGAATTTTTTTAATGTCTTCAACACGGATATGTGATATTACAAGTCCATAGTTTCTTTATTTCTTATGGTGGGTATCTTCGATGAAGCCCTCTTTTCTTGACTGGAGTTAACTAGCCTAAAAAATGGAAGTTGTAAAAGAATATGTTAGGGTAGAAGAAAGATTCCACTCAAGGGAGAGTTATATATGTTAACAGTTATATTATAATCTGTTTTTGAATGAGCGATGTCGTTTGTGACTTGTCTGGTGCTGCTTCTACTGGGGAAGTCATCCATTATGTCAATGACGTTCTTTTTTCGTACTGTACTATTTCTTTAATAAGAAAATTCCAAAATGCATTATTTCTCACAGGGTAAATTCTGTTCCTACCTGATAACTTTTTTTACCCAAATTGATGGTAGACAAGGTTATGGATTCTTGTTATGTGCTCCTTTGGTGTTCAAATTGCTGGATTTAAGTAAATGCTGCTCCTGGTGGAGGGTATTGTAAATGTTTCTTGAAGCATCTACAAAAGCATCTAGAATCTTCTACTCAAAATAAGGTTTCATACCTACACACGCATTCATTTGTTTGCCGTAGATATGCAGGCAAAAAAGAATAAACAATTTCCAGTCACGTTCATGGTTGGTTATGGGTTGTGAGTCACATTCTTTTGCACCTAATGACTGCATAATAGCAGCAAGGTGTGTCCTAACAAAGCATGCACTGAAACAATAGAGGAAACGGACTAAAACACTCGTATGAAACTAAAGAAGAGGTAAAGAGCTCATGTTTTAATTTCAATAAACGTTTTGAATGTTGGATGAAGTACTAAAGAACTCTCTTTTTTCAAAACAAAAAGAATGTGCAAGGTGTGACATTGGATTTGGATCAAGTTTCCTCTAACATTTATCATGGCTCATTATCATCTCCCACAGAAGTTAATCTCTTTAACGATGTAACACCTATGATAATCTACTGATATGAGTTACCATCAAAGTATTTACACCATTTCCAATTGAGTTTTTTCTTTTTCCTTTTTTGAAAAAAAACACGTACTCCAGTGAAGGGTTGAAGAATTCTTATTCTCACACTCCAAATTCCAACCATAATACTTTCTTAAAAAAAGCACATAATAGTCATTAACGCCACCAGCCCATGCATTAATTAGCAGAAGTCTATTAGTTGACTTATGCACCTAAACACGGAGGTGCTGTTCCACATAGGTCTTCCCCAAGAGCAAACCATAATTTTTCCATGAATTCTTCCATTCGTTTTCTCAAAAATCTTTTTTTAACACCAATCCCTCACAAAGCTGCCAAATGTAATAATTTTCCAATTACAAAAGTATTAAGTTGTAGGGCTTACATGTATATAGTCGTTAAAATTGCCGGCTCATTGTGGGCCTCTCTATGTTACTAATGCATAACCTCCTAATTAGAAAAACATGGTTCTATTTTATTATCCTCGAGTCTTAACTCTTAAGTCTTCGTCTTCGCCCACAGTAACAACGAGGAAAGGCTGCTCCCTGAGCAGGAAGATCTAGATATGTATAAATAAGTTGGCCATATTAGTATTTTACACTTGGCATAAGCTGACCACTAGCTGTCTCGTAGGAGTTTTGTAGTCGATAATTTATTAGCTATCCTAAACAAGTCATACTCAAATGATGTCTTATACCATATTATGCCAGTCGTTCAAGAACAAATTCGTATTGGAGGAAGGGCTTAATTTATTAAACCAGCCATATTATACCTTTTCATTTTTAATGAGGATTAACTGGATAACAGGGATTGCTAGACAGCGAACGAATGCAATAATGTTATGTGTACCTTTACCAGATAAAGGATTGAATGATGCCGTCAAAGATGAATCAATTATCTTTCTTTTTGGTCTTCTATATAATAGAGAAGACCTAGTATTCCTAAAAAAAAGGAAAAAAAAGAAGACCTAGTAAAGTATCTTTAGCACTCTTGACATGGAATAGTTCGTACGCAGCAGTAATAGCAGAAGAAATCAGAAAACAAACCCACATCTCCAGTGCTATGCGATTTAGTCCTGCTTAAGCAATCTCGGATTCGGAGTTTTCCTGCATGTAGAAAATTTTCATTGGGAGATTCACCTATCATAATGCGTTGCACGACCCAGGCCAATTAGTCGGGACAAAAACTCCGAATAACGAATAGAAAACCTGAAAAAAAAAAAAAACGAAACAAATCAAGATAGCAAACTAGTATCACGACCTGATCGATAGTTGTTGACTTGTAAATTTGTAATCGTTCCACTAAAACTTGTACTAAACTACCTCATTACTCTTCATTAGAATCGGTGGCGTGACATATCAGGTGATAATTGATTCCACTTCTGGTGATGTCTATCTGCTACTCCGTCAAAAGGTGCGGTACTAAATTGACTTGAGTGGCAAGGGGAGAAGAGTCAAGGTCTTGGCCAGTGTGGGAAATTGGGAAGATGTTCTAGACAATGAAAGGCGTGGACCCTTCATCGATGATTGCACCTCAAAAGGTTGCCTTAGTCTTTGGTAGCAGCAGCATGGACTAGGTCTGGTAGCCAAGTCTGATACCTAGGATTTCAAAGCAAATATCAGCCGTTCAAAGAAATAAAAAAGAATGGAAGTATCAGTATAGATGGTTAGAGCAAATACAAATTACTTGCTGAAAGTGAATTATTATGTTGTTCCTGGTGCCATGCAATTGATAGCAGTGGTTGCAATCATGACAAGAAACATTGTCATGGACAAGACTTGGTGCATTAAGGCCAGACCTTACTTTCCCACCTCAACCAGAGAAAGTGGAATCCTCATATACCAGCACACCAAGCAGGGTACCACTTGGTGTATGAAACTGTTTCGCATATCTTCCAATACTTTAGGCCCCAAAATCACTGCAAGAAGTAGGCATTATTAAGAACACTATAGCAATAACTACCGAAAAACCGTGTAGCCTGAAAGCTGTGGATTATAGGAGGGAGGATGGGCTTAGAGGTGCTGGTGAGAGACTTGGGCTTCACTGGATTGCCAACAACGCGGGGCAAGTAATTCAAGCAATCAACAGCGTAAAAATCATCCCAAAATTTCAGGAGAACATCAAGTCATATTAAAACTTGAAAGGAAATAATTGAATATACTCATTTGATTTCCATGGAACAGTCAGGGCCAAATTGAATTCCTAACAGATGCACAAAAACCTATTTCTCCCCAAACAGTTGCATGAGGGTGGTACAGTGCCATGAAAAAGCAGCAGCGTTCTAGGCAATCTGGACCCGATTTCACTCATAAATAATTGGTTTTCCTCTAGTTGGATTGTGTATACAGCGCTAGTCACTGTCCCAGTTCTCATCCGCATCTTTAGGTGCCTTCGCCTTCTCATGACTGATTCCATGCGCATCATCTTGCTCCAGGCGGTAATCCTGGTCACAAGCTCTCAAGTTTTCCTCATTATCGGATTCCCATGCTGCAATTTCTGACTCACTAAACATGTCTTCTGACTCGGAATCTTCCTGAACCATCCTTTTCCCACCATTAACTTTGGAACTCCTAACAAAAGAGCCACTCTCACTTCTCTTTGCAGGATAAGGATCATCCTCTCCATCACTACTGCTCCTGTAATTGCGACTTGCTTCTGGTCTTGATAATCTAGATTTATGTTCTTCATCAGCATCTGATTCCCACATTGCATTGTCAAGGTCGCTTAACATATCTTCTGATTCAGAATTTTCTTCAGCAACTTCTCCTCGGAATTGGGCTCTAGCATTTCTTCGGAACCCTTTAGTGTTATTCTCCCTTCTAAATTCATCTTCAGATTCAGAATTTTCGGTGGCCCCTTTCCCTTGGAATGGGCCTCCAGCGTTTCTTCTGAACCCTTTAGTATTGTTATCCCTTCTAAAGTCTTCCAGCTTCCTCTGTACCCCTCCAGTTCTCCTATGATAGCTGTGAGCTTCATCAGAATGATCAACATCACTCTCACGATCACTACCATCAGCAACATCATTATCATCCCACTGATTGTCACCCCCAGAAGCATCACTATCTACATGTCTAGCACCCCTCCTCTTCCCGCGAGCATCTTTCCAATGCCTGCCTTCCATAACTTCACTATCAGAATCATCATTTCTACGCATCTCTGGTCGTCTACCCCTCCCACCAGAATCTTCTCTGTTCCAATACCTAATCCTTCCATATTCTTCTTTCTCTGCCTCTTCTTCAGCAGCCCACTCTTCATCTGCTGCGTCCTCTATCTCAGCTATAAACCTGTCCAGCTCCTCTTGGTCACTATCAGCAGAAGGTTCCGGATCCTCTAGACTAGTAGTTGGATCCAACATTGGCTGTTTGTCTCCTCTGAAGACATAAGGACTTCCTTCCTTCTGATCAATAGCATTGAAGAACGTGGCAGCCACTCGTTGAATGCTGGCCATGGCAACTGGATCCTCAGGGTTTACACCCATTCGTCGGAGCTGCTGTTCTATTTTCTTAATATTTAGCTTCTGAGATTCAAGAGCTTGCTCAAATCTGGCCTTAAATAGTGCCTGCATGATAATGGCGAGCACATTATAGACTATGAGCTTAACAGAGTTACAGAACAGAGAAAATGTATGCTTTAGCGGGCAGAAAGCCCACATCCCCAATAGATAGATTGGATTTTAGAAGCTTTTGCAGTGATGGTACAACATTTTCACAAAAGCATGCAATCAGATTCTAGCACAAGGCATGTGATGACAATAGGAAATTGAGATGTTTTTGGTTAACTTAAGCCACATTTAAATCAAACCTGGCTGTTGGCAGGAAAGGCAATAGAAAATAATGGACTAAGAATGCTATACATTTTCTTTTTTGACACTAGTCGATGAAGGTGGGACTAAGAATCCTATACATTTGAATCACATTTCCCAAATATCTAACTAAAGAAGCTGCAATATGCAACAAGTATAAAGAACTCACCTTTCTTTTTGTAAGGGTGTTAATAGGTATTAAATTTTTTGGCTGACGATAGTTTCTGCCCCGGAACATAATAATTGTCTTTACATTATGAACGTTTACAACAATGCCTCCACTCAGTCTTGCCAACATTACAGCCATTTCCTTGATTTTCTCTTTCGGGAAGTTGTCACAGCATACTTGCACTGTCTCGTGAAACTTCCAGTGCATATGCATATTTTGGACCACGCCTCCAAAAACTCCACGAACACCAACAGGAACATAATTTTTGTTTTTGAACCCAATCTTCTTATATGCCTGAAGCTGTTCAGGCGTCAGTAACTCAGGGTCATGCACTGGATCTGGCAACTCAGGTAGCTCATATTTCTTGAGCTTTTGCAGGAGCAAAGCTACTTTCTTCTTAGCCTGCATAGTTTTGATGGAAGCAGTTATACAGATATTACCATGTTATAACAATTGCTGCAACATGATAAAACCCAAAATATAGGCTCACAGCAATTCAACTGATCAGACCTTTTATGTCACAGCAAAATTTGCACCTAAAACCTTAAAAGATTTTTTCCAGGATGATACAGGATGGAACAACCACTCAAGCTCTCCTACCCCACACACACACACCCACCCACGCACCCCAACCAATATTTATAGGACACAGAATCTGACAGAAAAAGTAATTGCTATCAACAAGAAGTTGATTTTTACGTTTATTCAAAAGACAAGAGCTTCAATTTCATAAAATAACAATTCATAGAAGGTTTTGTCCGTGTATATTCATCAACAGAACTATTAACTGCCTATCCTATGCTCTAGAGATACAAAAACTGACTTAAATGCTTACTGTACTTGTGGTTATCATTACAGAAGTTAACCTAGATGACAGCAATAGCTAAATCGTTAGAAGGAAGTGATAGTGATGATCGACAGTTACCACATAGTTCTATCACTTAGAGCTGCTGAGTCTTTTTTCAAATACCCTGAAAATGCATACCTATTGATCCTCAAGAAATGCACTCAAAACTTTAGAATGTCAATCCAGTTACCTGAAAATTCAGGTTAGAAATTCTAATTTTCCAGTTCCCTCCCAAGTGACAGTACATTTCTACAGTTACAATAATCCATCAGAGGAAAGGTGGGAGGGAAACGGAAAATAGAGTTTCTAACCTGAATTTTCAGGAAACTGGATTGACATTTTAAAGTTTTGAGTATATTTCTTTGAGTTACAATAATCCATCAGAGGAAAGGGTGAAGCACTACTGCTTCCATTAATTGAAAACTTCACCCTGACAAATTTTCTCAGTAGCTGGCAAAGAAATTTTAACAAAATGCTAGCTATAAGAACCCCAAAAGTCAAAATCCAAAAAGAAACCCATCATTCTAATTACCAAAACCTTGCAAGTCTAATTAGTAAATTAGCCATCCCAATCCACCAAAACCACCATCACTCAACCCAAGATATCTTACTCTCTCTTGATCTGAAGAAAAGCAAAATGGGTCATCAACTAATAAAAAGTGAAAAACCAAGATATCTTACTCTCTTGAGGTTGTAAATGAGCCTCTCCTCATCGGTCATCAATTTCTTCTTCAGCTTCTTTGCTCTCCTAATCTCTCTAAGGGTTTTACCAGACTCCTTTCGCATCCTCCGCTCCACCTTGCTCCTCATGCTTCGCCCTTTTGAAGTAGACATTGAACGAGACCACCCATATATTGAGTTGTGATTCAATGGTAAAAATGACGGGAAAACACTATCTTCCCAATCAATACATGGTGTCCTCACATTTGTAGAACTGAGTTTGGGAACTATATCTTTTAATAAAGCAGCATTCCTGTAATCCAAGAAGGCAAAATTAAATCAGAAAACACCGCAGAATTAAGAACACCACAAATGACAATTTTTTTTTTTGTGGAGAAAGCAATACATAGGTAGGTAACCTATAAGTCTCTACTTGTTAAGCAATAAAGAATATTAAAGAAGCAAAATTGGAATCTTTAGTACCTAAAACGACTGGATGGAAGGAAAGAAGAGAGAGTCCTGAAACACTGCCGTTGAAGATTCCTCGCGGCAAACATTTTCTCAGGGAAAAGAATCAATCTTTGTGTTCCAGTCTCGCAATCATGCTCTGATTATGACACTGTCTTACTTCGATTCCTTAAAACTGGTCTTAATTGGTGTATCTAGGGTTTTAAGGTTTGGGACAAAACCCCAAGGGTTTATCTGTTGTAGTCCATCGTCTCAACTGCTTTGGTTCAAGGTTTTAAGCAGTCTCCAAATGCAAGATTATTTTGGCAGAGGGAGGCAAAACGACGCCGGTTTAGAAGATTTGTTCACTGGGCTTCTCTTTTATATAAAGGAAAAGTAAATGTAGTGTAGATTCAAGATTGGGTTCTCTCCTCTTTTTTTCAACAACATATTCGTGTGCATTATTTCTTCTTTTTTTTGTCCATAAACAAATTACTTACAAGGAAATCTTGATGACTTTATCTCCAATTCTAATAGATAATATTATTTTTTTTCTTGCTAGGATAGAATTACTCATAAACCTTCCATTTAATACGAATAAAGCCTTTCCCTAATGCTAGTGCAGAAGAATTGCAGCGTCATATAATAACAAGTGAAACTGTGAAAAGATCATGCGAAAGCAGAGAGAAACTAAGAAATTACAGTAACCTTATAGTAGAATAGCAAGTGAAGTAAAAGTTACAACTTTTCACAAAGAAAGCAACTACACTTAATATTTAAACATATCACCGATGCCATTACAACCAGATTGGACATGTTTCCCCACGATTGAACTTTTGCTTCCACGGTTATTATCACTTGTGTCACCCCAGAAGCCTTGATAAGATTTGCTTCAAATAACCATGGAAACAACAACAAAATCCTGGTGTCAGCAAGCCCATCTAAGCATTCATGGTCTAGGAGGATTAGTAGCACTATATATGGTAGCATAGTTTAGTACAAACAACTTAATCTGGACAGCAAACAATGAAAGAACACAAACGGAAGCCGAGACTAATGCCAGAGCTGATAACTCAATTGATCCATTTCTACGAGAGAGCAGCTCCAAATACTTATTATGCCGATAACAACAGACCCTTTGAGCTTTGTAGAGCTATAATCTCAAAGGCATCACAAACCCCGAAAGATGCATGAACCGAGCTCCCCACCCCGAGCAAAAACTGAAGTTAAACTCCATGCGGTTGAAGAAAATGTTGGTAAAACCAGACAGCTTCAGCCAGCTGGGACGGCACAAAACTGGAATTCCTTTTGTTATATATCATCGTGAAGCCTAAAGCTTCATCAAATGTTTTCACAGTCTGTCTAGCCAACCAAAGATGCTGTCCTGAGAACTAAAGTGCAAATCCTGCAGAGCATATCAGGATCACTTATTATCATGTATCAGTAGAATTCTAAAGCTATTAAATGTAGTGGTGAAAAGATTTGAAGCTTACAGCAAGTTGGAAGTCTGGTGGTGTGTCAAGCACTATATTCTCAAGGTCAGAAATTCCATATTGTGTATTGTTTCCAGCCACTACATTATCAAACTGGCCAATGCCAGTGTGAGGGGCTTGACTAGATGAACCATTAATTTCCTTGCAGAACAGAGAATCATTTATGCAATTGAGACCAGAGTCGTCAACAGCCTGAGATTCACCAGCCAACCATGCGGATGCAGGACAGCTCACATCATCATCAAGCTGAACAGCAGGTACAGAGACATATGATACTTCTTCTTTAACCTCCTTGTTCTGTTGAAAAGAAAACAATGTAGGAAGAATTCAGTTCAGAGAAGCACCGTATGCCACCAACTCTATACGCTTGTATCAAGCAAAATCAACTTGAAAAGTTAACTATCAGTTAGCAATTACTATTTTATTCAATAAGTTCAGTAAACAACAAAAAGATGTGTTGATTCCAGTCCACATAATTTGCCTAATCGGATACTCTATGTAGTCTAGTACATGACAATGCATCACTAAGATAGCAACATACCTCTGCTGATGACTGCAACATGTTTTTACCTGCAACATCATCATATAAAATGGATTGGCCCTGTCGTGGCGGATTGGGAGGATTTGGATTGGGGGTTCTTGGAGTTGTATGCAATGCCGGAATTTCAGTATTTTCAACAGTTAGACAGCTCTCATCCTTGTCGCTCTGCCTCTGTTGCTGGTAGGAAATTTTGGAAAGTACATACTGGCCCTCCTTCTCATCTTCATCAGTCCCAAGATGATACTGGTGCACCACCCAATTGGCCTTATCTGGCTTAGAACCCTTCTTTGAACTCTTATACAGAACCATGATCTTCTTGCAGCCAATCTGAACCCCATTGGCAATGACAGGTTTGGTCTTCCCAGTCTTGTGCCAGCGGACACGCTCCTCATTTGAACCATTTTCACTGTGGACTTTTCGCCGCTTCCTTTGACCACTAGCATAGGCATTAACTGTCCTATGAAAGAAATGGACGCTGCTTCCATCTTTCTTAGCACCTGAAAGAAAGAGCAGATGCAATGGTCAGAATAATAGTTTTGTCTCCCACCCGTTACACTTGCATCCAACTTATCTTCAAATGTTGATGTTGATCTCAATAGCAATAAAGCCAATCTCAAAACCAAATAAACTCAAAGAAAGCAGCCAACATAACTAGTGAAGTACTAGACTAGAAGGCTATATGTATGTCACAACACAGAAAACATTGGAATTATCTTCTTTTTGTTCCTAATTTTATCCCACATACTAATGACTGGAGATATAACAACCAGTAAAATGATGTAAAACAACGAAATGTTAGTTTGTGGATGATAAGCGGAATTGGGAAAAATCAAGTATGATATAAGGCTAAGGAGCTCCTAACCAGGAAGATTTTCCGGATGAGTATAGCAAATCCCTTTCTCACCATCTATGGTTGGAATAAACTCATCAATGAATGCATGTGGTTTTGAGTTTCCAATACCACATTTTGCAGCTAGATGTTCCACTAACTGCGCATCCGATGGATCAAACTTCACACCAAGAGGCAGGCCAGGCCATTCCACAGAGACCTGCACAAGAGAACATCAACATGGAACACAATGCAGGGCAGAAAAGCAAAATGCAATTACAAATGTACAATCAGCCAAGATTTAGGGGAAAAGCTGAAATAGTTGTATTTGCAATGGTAACGAAATAAATTAACTAGCACCGAATCTCTTTGTTAGTGTAGTCAAGAAAAGGAAGTGATACGAGTTCTAGCTTACATCACTATTATCTATTTGATGATGGCACTTTGGGCATTCGCGTTTTGCCTCCCACTCTTTGAGTTCATTCGATGATGGACCTGCATTACTCACTTTCCTTGCAATAGATCTGCCGTCAATGAGCCAAGCCCTGCAACAATGCCAAGCAATAACCTTAATCTCCATACATTGTACATCATACCAGAAAGGCAGAAACAGAGATAACCCTTCACACTTCATAAATGCAAGCAACATCAAAGACATTATTCCGGGACAGAGCAGGGAAGTTTTCTTGCACATTGACCCCACAAGCATAGAGCTTTACAATATCTATCCCTAAGCGAGTATAGTAGCTTCCAACAGAAGTTTTGTTCACGAACACCTCGGGATTTGTAACAAGTCCAAAAGCAGAAAACAGATAGATTATAGTTTTGATGGAAAAATCAGTCACGATTACTCAATCCCCCTAGAATGTTTAGTCTGTGAATGCACTCTGTTTCATGAATATTCAAAGGGGAGTCTTCCCTTTGCCTATTCAATCAACTAAAAAACCCACCATGGGAGTTCATCTCCAGAATCAAAAAAAAAAATCACCATTTTTTCCATTCTTGCACAGCAACCCAAACGAAAAGGTTTAAGAAAATCCCATCAAAACCCAGATTTTATTCTCCCCTGTCCTCCATGTCTGCAATCCCTTAAAGAAGAAAAACCCAGGCAGAAAAAAACTTCATGTATTTAGGTCTTCCACTCAAAACCAAAACAAAACATCATCCAAAAACACGCCTTCCATGAATTTCAAAACCAAACCCGAAAAATTTCTGCATTTTTTCCAGAACCCATTTAACATTGTAAAGACCAGAAGTAGAACAACCCCTCTCCACACCCAGAAACCAAAATTTCAAAACAGCGGTGAAAGGCAAACACGAAGACAAAGAACCCATAAAGTCTAAAGAAATCCAAATTGCTCTTGTGGCTTCCGTTACATTCCAAGTAAACAGCACCAGATACACTAGGAAAGAAAAGAAGCGACCGATGCACCGAACCCATAAAAGGAAACCGTATTTGAGCTCGTAAAAGCAAAACCCATATCCTGTAAGCTCACCTTGCCATTCTTGGAGACAATGAAAGATAGAGACAGAAATAAGACAGGGGTTTTATAAGGGTTTTGTGTTCCTATAAGGAAGAAAACCTAAAGCTTCCCTTTCACTCTACTTGCTTCACTACGTTAAGTAAACGGAAATAGAGAGAGAGAGTGAGAGAGTGAGAGACATAAAGAGTTACTTGGGTTGGCTTTTATGCTGTCAGTGAGCGGGAAAACTCGATAGGCTCGGTCACCCGAACCGGAAGGCTCGGGTGTACAATCTCTCTGTGAAACGAGGTCCGAGCCTGGGGCTCTGTAGGACCAGCATTGACTATGCCTGGACCCGAAGCTATGAGTTAAGACACGAACCTGACTCCCTGGCTGTCAATGCCCAGCACTTGACTGCCCTGGAAATCGTGTCGGGAATGTCATTTTCGTAAATCTTTCAAAATCTGACTTGCTCCCCAAGGAGTAGATGGAAACAGTGAAAAATCCCTGCTCCTTACCGCGTAGGATAGATTCCCTTTTCGGTGTTTGATAAAGGTTTTTTCTCATAGCTAAAAGTAGAAAATTTTTAAGGAAAGTACTTTGATGTAATCAAGAGTAGCAAAATTGCTGGAGAATCCGTGCACAAAATCATTGTCTGTTTCCCCCAATAGTTCATATAACGGTGCATTATTCAGTAGTTTTTTCAGAAAAAAAAAAACAATTATTCATTACAGTATAGAAATACCGTAAATAAAATTATCAGAAATTGTTTTGGTACTTTTTTTTTTGCTTTAATTATTAGTACTACATTCTTTTTGAAAGATAGTTGCATCATTATTAGAAGCCTTAATTACTTTTGCTTTTGGAACCGGTCAGTAATGACGAAGCAAAGCAGAATTACAAATATGACGACAAATTGTATGTTCTGAAATTTTTTTCTTTTTATAGGGTGATGTTTATCCCTGGTGCAAACGTTGCGTGGACAGTCAATCATGAAATTCACAGTTTAATCTTGTTTTAAAGGTTCTGATGGGCAAAAAAGTATCCAACTGACAAATGGGTCGTTGTAGTATAGTGGTGAGTATTCCCGCCTGTCACGCGGGTGACCCGGGTTCGATCCCCGGCAACGGCGTTTGCTTTTTTCATTTGGACCTTGAATTTTTGGGCTGAGAATGGATCCTGAGGTCCAATGTATGGGCTTCAATTGTAAGTTCCTCGATTCTGATTGGGCCCTTCAGTAGTTGTACGAAGAGTTCGGCAGGCTTAAAGATAGTCACAATGTTGGTATTTGGGCTTCTGGGCCGTGAGTTCATGACTCTGGCCTTACGTTCAACAGACTTAGAACTAGGGAGTCATGATGATTTTGTGTCGCAAAATCAATAGATAAGTGAGTTTGATCACACTTGTTAATCACAAATTAATCAGACATGGAGCGGGACCAATAATTTTATTTATTTGATTAATGGCCTTAACTACGTGTGCTTGGTTAATGGGAAGTGAGAACTTGTTCAGGGCAGCGTGGGTAATGACTGTTTTCCTTTTACATATATGTTACACTATTTTTAGAATACAGTAGCACAAAATGCATAGCTCGGTCAGGATCATCATATATATTAAGGCAAAAGGGTTCTAACATTCACATTTAAGATTCTTGATTATGAGGAGCGAAGGTCTTTGGATGGACCTTATTTTTTACAACAATGGATAATACATCGCAGCAACCCCAACTCCAAAAACTCTAAAACGAACATCTCAGTCAGAACAAACTAATGTTCAGGTAAAAAGGGGGGTTTTTCCACGTTAATGACGAGACATCAGATACAAAGGTAGGTTCCTATTGCTAACTAGAATGACAACTTTTGTCTTTTTATCAAGTTATATTCCTCTACTTTTTTTACCGTCCTTATTGAGCATTTTCCTAAAGTACCTCTCCTCCAGGGACGCCTTTGTTGTGCCTTTGGAAGGATCAGTAACACTGGTTGAAGCAGAAAAAGAAACCTCTTGGCTTGTCTTCCATTGGTGTCTTCGGGGTCTCCCCTGATTCGTCTCTTACGGCCATCAAAGAACTCGTCCCGGGAGACTCCGGTGGCAGCACCGCATTCTTGGAAGTGAATATCCGGGGAGGGATGGCAGGTTCTGGTGGGGAGATGGTTGAAAGATAGTGCAGGAGCATCTGTATAATTTGAGTGAAGTTGGGTCTAGCATTGGGATCCTCTTGCCAACATGAGGTCACTATCATAGCCAAATCCTCCGGAAGGTTGTCAGCACTGGGTCTCACATTCTGAAACAATAATCAAAGAACAGTGAGGAGACAGGAAGCATATCATTGCCATTTGCCAATATGGCCCATTAGACAGTAAAAAATAGTGGAAGAGACCATAATAAGTTGTGCTAATTGTTCAGCAAAGCTGATTAAAGTTTTTTTTGATGCTAAAAGCTGATTAAAGTTAAACAGCATAATTTTCATGCCCAAGCAGTGGGCCTTGAGCCCTTGACTCCAAAATGCATTCTTCACATGCTATCCAAGCAACTCAAAGCAAACAGTCCACACACTGAGAAGGAATTATTGGGACTTGAACTTGAGACCTCCATCCCTTCAAATAACTGGTATACCACTTCACCTAGAGTTTCATTGGCTCAAAGTCCACCTCTTTTATTATGTGATTTCTAGCACATAATTAAGCACAACTATAAAGTTCCACCTAAGTCTTTTCTCTCGACATAAATTCATAGTAGACAATATGCCTTGGATGAATGCCAAAAACAGCAGAGTTTACCTTAAAAGCAGCTGCGTATGCTGCCTGTAGATTGGACATGCCTTCAAAAGGTAATTTATTATGGATGAGCTCCCATAAAACAATTGCAAAGCTGTAGGCGTCCACCTTGTGATTGTAGTGTTTCTTCTCGCCATGCCTTAGTGTAACTGTGCTGTAAAGCTGCCATAAACAGGCAAATCAACACATGGCATTTGAAAACCAAAAGAGCACTCTCTAAATTGGATAAAACTTAGTTATAAACCTCTCAACACTTAAATACATAGCATACCTCAGGAGCCATCCAGCGATATGTCCCTGTTTCAGCAGTCATCATCTCTGTCAGTGACTCTTCTCTGGCTAAACCAAAATCTGCGAGTTTAACGGTTTTATGGTCGGCAGTCAAGATCAAGTTTTCTGTTTAAGAAGAGAGGAGATAAAGAAGTCAGTAAGAAATCAGAAGCGCATAAAGCTCTGCATAGCATCCAACAGATTTCCAGTAAAAAGGATTTTGAGCTAAATTGTCATCAATCACAGAAAATATCAATTTCTGCTAAAGACAACCTTCAGCTTCCTAAAATAAGCAAGCACTTACAAAGATAGTCTTCCAGTTATATTTGCTCATCCCACTTATAAGTATCCATCTTATTTGACTTAAAACCATAAATGGGATAATGAATGAAAAGAAGCTGTGAAATTAAATTAGTGCTGATTACGTATATCTAGACCAGATATTTCCTCGTAGAACACATATAGCGGATGATGAGAAACACTATTTCGTTCAAGCACTTCCCAATGCTTAGGAAGAAATAAAGTTTCCTTTTTTCCTCTTCTCCAATCATTTCCCTCCCTTTGCAGTAATGTAACAACATTCTATATCAGGGCTAAGAGCAGATCGTTGTATTCTGCATCCAACACAAGCCAGTATAGGCCCCCTCCAACAAATAAATCGTCAATTTTCAAAAAAAGTAAACCAATTAGGCCCTATTTCTAGTTCAGGGTGCCGGGATTATGTAATCACACAAGAATTACAAAGGTGGTCGGGCTGAACTTGGAGCATGTCAATCTCTCGGTTATTTGTTTTCCAAAAGAACTGACAACAGTACAGGATTGTGTTCAATAATACTAGAAAAACTATTGCATACAGTTCAAATAGAAGGACTAGATAGAACTCAAGATTCTAGCACCGCATTTTACAAACCCTAGATATCATAAGTAGTGTAACTGATGTCCTTAGAACTGCAACAGGCATTATTGCGAAGTGACAGTTCAATCAATATGTTCCAATGAACATAAATCACATTTTCATCATCATACCAGGTTTTAAGTCGCGATGAATGATCCCATGAGAATGCAAGCACTCCATTGCACGAGCAATATCAAGGGCAAACCCAATAGCCACATGTGTTTCCAAGCACCTTGGTCGCAGATTCAGCAAGTATTTCCGCAATGTCCCACCCAACAGAAGTTCAGTTACTATAACCATGACAGGTTCCTTGCAAGCACCAATAAACTGGCCACACAAAGAACCCATCAATTATATACATATATATGACCTCTTCAACAGTTTTAGCTATTATATGGTAAGCAAGCAACAGCACAGAAATCACTGACGTGCAAAATTCAGCTTTCAGGAAGGACGCAACAAACCTTGACCAGATTTTTGTGCTGAACTCTGGATAACATGGAAACCTCTCTTGCAAACCGCGCTTCTTTCTTGGCAATCTCCTCTGGGGTTTCTCCTCTATGAACGACTTTAATGGCAACAGTTTGATTCTTATACCTAAAATGCATATAGACTAAAAGAATGAGATGAACTGAACATGGTAAGCAGCCATTAGCTAAATGACCTTAACTGCAGGCGAGAAGAAGTGCTCCAGGAACATCACCAAAAAAATTAATGATGCGGCTGTAAATGGAAACTAATAATATCTTTCCTCAATTAAGCAGCACAAGCAATTATGGAGTTCGTGAAACAAATCGAAGAAAAGCTTCTATAGTAGAGTGAATCACAGCTCAAGAACTGCAAGATTGGAAACAAATTTTGAAGCAGGCAACGGGAGATTGACTTACTTTCCTTCGTATACTTTGGCATGAGCTCCTTCTCCAATCTTCGGCCCAACAAAAAGAAGCTTAGGATCTACCAGCCACTTAGCATCTAAATTGAACTCCGCAGAATAAAATCCATTACTAGATCCCATTTCCATCTCTACAACAGTAAATGGTTCAATACCATCTACTCACTGAACAAAAAGCTCAACTCTTTGCATCACTCCTTCAATGTAGACCGATAACTTCAGTGGGGTCAATGAATTGGAGAGCAAAAGGATAAAACTTTAAATAAGCAAACTGTACCCCAAAATCAAGCCTGCAGATCCAAAGAGATCACCGTTTGCCTTTGTTTAGGAAGCAAAGAATAAAACCCCACATGTTCTAGGGACAGTAAGCAACCAAAGAAATTTTTTTTAGAGAGGAAAAAAAAATGGGAAGTATTAAAAACAGAAGAACAATAAGCTCTGTCCAAAAAAAAAACAGAGCAGGAGATTATTAAAGAAAAAAACAGAGTATATGGGGAACTGAAGAAAGTAGAAGTAGAATATATTAGCAAAGAATTGATGCAAGACTAGAGCTGGAGGCTAAAAGAAAAAAAGAACCCAGATTGAGATTTGAAGTTTTTTTCTTTTGGTGTTTTGAGAGAGTCTAGTTCCCAGCTCTACGCGTAATAGAATAGCTCTGTTTTTTTTCCTTTGATCTGTTAGATAGATAAAGCCGCGGCAGGATTTGAGTCTCTGTCAGAAAACAGTAGTGGGTTTTAATGGTAGTTTGTTTTTATATACATAGAGAAAAAAGAAAAGGGAAAGGAGAGATAATGAAATGAAAGAAAGAGAGAGAGAGAGGGAAGTGTAGGTGGCAAGAACCAAGATGATATATATGATTATGTCTTTGTTTTTATGGTAGTTGTGACAAATGACTAAAGTTTTGTACCAGTTTGCACATGGACATGGAATGGGATTATAGATCCTCAATTAAGCATATAAGCACTGCCTCAGTCCTTTCTAAATCTTCTTCCCTTGCACATATTTATTCATATATCGGTGATTAATTTGCAGTATCTAGTTTAATGGCGTCATTGGCTAATTTGGCTTGGAACTTGGAAGTCAAAACTCAAAATAGATCAGTTGTCTACTTGTTAATTGTTATGATCAAAATCAATAAGTAATGATGAGTAGTAATTAATTAGTACAATGAAAGAAAAGATGGTTTAGAATTGCAATGCAAGTTTGACGGCTTTGTTTGAACTTAATTGATGGATTTTGAATTATTATTCTTCTGTATAGAATTATATCAATTCAACGTGGCAGGGAAAAAAAGGACCACCTGCAATTGCTTACCTTGTTTTACTATAACTAATAGAAAAGACAGAAATATAAACTGTAGTACACAACGATTGTACCTACACAGTACAGATTTTTTTTTTTTTATCCCCCGTATAATATTTCTGAAAAATTACGTTATAGTTAACTTCGTTTTAGCAACTGCAAGAGAGACGGGAAAAGGTAAATGAGATATTGAAATGGTGAAAAATGCTGATCACTCAATCATGTGCATGGCCTGGAAAAGTTTATGCGACATGATGCATACGTCAAGATTACTTTACAAAAAAAAAGAAGTATGAACGTATATACACTGATGTTTGCTTCAAATTTACCCTTTTTTTTTTTCTCAAAAGGAATCACGTTTGATGTATATATATGCCACCAAACTAGTGGCATGAAATTGGAGTGCATATTCGACAGAAAGGAAAAAGAAATTGGAGTTCATAATTAATAATGTTAATTAGTTGTAACAATCGCCAATTAAAATGTTTCTTTGCAATGATTCCTGACTAATACCAATAGTCATTTACATGAAAGATTTGGCAGGTACTCTTAGAATATATATTTCAACAAGTGTTGATGAAATTGTAGTGGATCTCACATGAACGTACGTGGGAGAATATTAATATCGATAGTGTCGAATAATTCCCCAGATTCTTTAACTTAATATAAAGGGTTTGGATCCATGATTCATTTAATTTGGGACAAGGACACAACAGTGAGGGGAAAAAAATAAATTAAAGGGAAAACTGGCCGTGATACGCAATGCACCCCCCATTATTTAATTCACCAAGAACTATACAATTTAAGAAGTTTATAAAATTAAAATATAAGTTGTCTCTATCCGTACCGAACCAAGCAAAAGCCTAAAAATGTCTGCCTAATCTTTCCGTTGACTCTCAATAATTCTTGAAACCCATATTTAAAGTTTTGACATTACAACACCGACAGCTTTAACGACGAGTTTCCGGTCAATAAGGCCAAATTTTGACGGTGCCACGTCTCCCTCTTTGTCTGTCCATAGACAAAGTTGAAAATTAAGGTTGTGGCAATTCTTACATGGACGGTTCTTTTTACAGAGATTTAATTAGGTTTTGTTGGATTTTGCATGAGGTATCACTCGACTATTGCGTTAATTATAGCCTGATTTGGGGGGTTTTTGTATTGTTCCCAAAAACAAGATTTATTTAAGCATTTTGCGGGGGTTTTGATATTGAATAAAGATCATTATTTATTTTCTGAAGAATATAGTACAAATGATGGTGCGACATGAAAATCGTGTACTTTTAGTCAGTTCTCTTGCAATTAATTTGTCGTTCGCCTTATAGTACTGGGCTCACATTTGTGAATTGTGATTGAACATTTTAATTAATTTTCTTTATGGTTGCAAACTTGTACCATATTATATATATATATACATATGCACAGATAAGGATGACAGGGTTATGGATGATCTAAACCTGAGCAATATTCCTTCTAAGGAATTGGTACACCTACATGTTGACAATCTTACTAATTAGAACGCGTAATTCCCTGTTAAGTTCAAGCTTTCGGCAACTAAATCAGAGCGGTTTTTTAATTTTTTCTACAGGAAAAAAGAGAACTTTTGTGACTGTATTGAGTTATTTATGCTCAATTATCTATGCATGCATGGGAATCTCACACGGATTGAGCACAAAATTGTGCATTCACGACTCAGATTTCAATTAATCAAATATTAGAGGCAAGTTCATGAACCTGAATAAAATACTTAAATTTGATCCGTATAATATTAGTACTTTAAGTACGTACCTAGTCTTGATAATAAAAATTATGTGATAAGAGCTACAATTCCAAGATATGAAAGAAAGATGCGCTACTCTTTTTTGAACAGGACTCCTTTTCATGCCAAACGCTCATTTTGCCATTCGTCTTTACTTCCCTACCTCGGCATAAATTTGCCTCAGTGAAAGGATAACCTTACCTTGTGTTGGACTGAATATAGTTAAATTTACCGAAGATAAAATCTATTGCATAACATTTAACACGAGAAAAATAAGAAACAGAGTATAACACCGGAGGTGGAATTGACATATGTATGTGTTGGACTGAATATACTACAACTTAATTTAATGTATAAATTCTACTCCTTCCCTCAGAAAAGAAGGAAAATTATGGTACTTCCTTTATATCCAAAATGTCTTACATATGTCATCGAAGTCCACATAATTCTATTAGGGATCATTAATGATGATTCAATTTTGTTGGAAACAATAGAAGTTTGGAGGAAAAAAGAAAAGGAGATGTCACGCACGATACCACCAAGCACAGTAGTTTAGCTATCTTTCTGTTTAAAAGTGGAAGGGTGCAAGGATTGACCGACAATGATACTTAGAAATTTTTAGATGTTTTAATTGTGACGGTGAGTAGTGAAAGATAGGTAACCAGTCGCAATCCCATCAAATCGTCCAACATCGACACATTGAATATACTATTGAACAGTCACTTTGCCCCCCAGTCAAAACTCAAAAGGCAAGTTTCTACTCTCTTTTTTTTTCTTTTATATATTGAAAAAGCAAAAGGAGAAGAAAGTTCTACTGTGTTAGTAGTAAAATTTATGTCGATTTGACCTCACAAAAGTGACACACTGACACTCCGTTACTTTGTCCCACACAACTGGAAAGGCCAAGAGTAGCCCACCGGGCTAGTTATCTAACTTTACTTTCTTATATTAAAAATGCCAACCGGAGCCCATACTTACCCAAAAAAGGAACTAAACACAAAAAAGAAAAGAAAAGTCAACACAGTAGCCCGCCCGATCAGACCAGCTCTAGGAAGCACCCGTGGCAAGTACCATGCAAACCCTGGCTTCGCAGTGGAATAGTTACCAAGAGTTAGAAGGAACATATTACAGAGAAGGAACAAAAAGGCAGGCATCGTTAGCCTGATATGTATACGACCGAGCTTTGCCTCGATTAATCTGAATAGACCCGAGTCACGCACTAGTTATGATAAGTGAATCTCACCATGAAATTTTTCTACATACACGAAGACTTGAACCTGAACTAAGTAATTTACTATTTGGACCAATTCCATATTAGTCATGATTTTTCTTTTTTTCATCTCACATTCCTTCCATTTCAAATTATTTCAAAATCATAAACCATGTTTCTCTTGATTTGGTTTGGTGTAAAGCAGCGAAGTTCAAACCGACATCCAGGCACTCACAAGAAAAATGCATTGGAGAAGGTAGATAACTAAAAGTAACTAGTAGTAATAACATTACATGAAAGAGGGAGAGTTGACCGCAGAAGGGATACATACTGCTCATGGAAAGAAAGATACTAATTTCAAAAGACATATCTACTCTAGGTAAGCAGGTGGCGGAAAAATGGTCCTATGTAATTAATTGGATTTAAAAGAAACAAAATTTGACAAGCTACAAAACAACAACATTCACTTTTGATCTCATCGTCTCTTGTATAGACATGGTTTCAACTCGGGCCAGTCGATTTCTTTGTTCTTTGAACCTTTATTTTCCTACAAAAGTATGAACATACTTTTCAGTGAGGAAAATTTGACACACGAATCAGGAAAAAAGTGAATGATTATTTTTCCCATCTAACTAACCTTTTTCTGGAAGTACAATACAATGAACATTTTATTGGAGAAGTCCTGCTCAAAGGTCATATGATGAGTAGAAGTGTAGAATGAATATGTAAAACAGCTTGCTGATGCAAAGAAGAGTATCGATGTGAACCTTTTGTATTGACGTAAATCCCAGATCAGAAATAGCTTTAGAAAACTTCTTAGGGTCAGCTCCGCCAGTGTTAGGATCTAATCTGCTCTTTACCTCAGCTATCAAAAGCCAACCACTGTAAAAAACCAAAACAAGTCAGCTAACAAAACACAGAATTGAGTGACGAAAGCAATCGATGAGCTCGAAACCTTGGCTTAAGAACTCTGTGTGCTTCCTGAAGAAAACTAGGGAAGTTAGTCCCCATTAATGAAAGGCAAAATACAGCAACGTCTACAGATGAAGCATCAAGGGGTGTCTGCCAATCAATAAATAACCAAGTGTGAGGATCAACAGCAAGCATTCACATACAAAATATAGCGAAACTAAGTATAACATGAAAAAAAAAAAGCACATACATTTGACATGTCACAAGCAATCACTGAAGGATCCTTGGCCACAAGATCGAAAGAGTAAACTTTGTTCTCTACATTTTTGGCCAGACGGGCATCACCTGGAAAACGAAGAGCAATAACACAATTGAGAAAACATACGACAGAAAAAGAGTTACTGAGACATTTTCATGCAAAATGATCGCATATGTTTCAACGCAACCTAGACATTAAAAAGTCAAGCTGCAGAACCTCACCACATCCAAAATCAGCAACGATTAAAGATGAGCTGCGAGCTTTTAACCACTCTATGATTATATTCACCGGTTGCTCCGGCCAATGTGACATTTGTTCTTGATAACCTGTATGATACTGGCCATGCAAGTGAAAAATAAAGTGAGGACAGAGGTTCACAAGAAAGCAAAAGAACTAGATTGACGATGGCCAGATGAAAGAACTCCTACCATATCGAACAAAGAAGGATCCTCTTTGAAGTAATTAAGGGCCTCATCTCCGCTGAGAAAAATTAATTTAAAAAATTGAAGATTAAAGCTCTTGTATAACAGTACAAAATGCAAACCAGAAGCAAAGCAACAGGAAAACTGATCAAACATGAGCTCTATCCAGTATCAACCAGCATCCAATCAATCAAAAGGCAAGAAATACATAATGTTGGCCGGTGCATCACAATCTCCAAAATATATATATATACAACTTTCAAGCTCCACATTCTCTATAATCCAAACAGTTTTGAAGAACAAAAACAATCCAAAAGCAGTAATACAGTAACACAGAAATTACGTGCAAGTGTAGAGCTTTTCATTGATCATCCTGAAATGGCCACCAGACAACCTCGCCCGCATCTGTTCAAACGGCACGTCGTTCAATCAAAAAAGAGAAACAAAAATAACATACAATTCTTAAAATTTCAGACATATATACACACACAATTAAGACACAACTCTTCGAGAGGCAAAGAGATACCTTGTCGAGGAAAGAAGAAGACTTTGTCGGCTTCGAAGAAGCAGGAGGGCTTTGAGCTGCCCCAACTCTTCCATGGGATTGATTGCCGTCGTTTCTACGCTTCTGGGTGCCGTTAGATTCCGATGGGTTTTCCGGTCTGTCACTGTGCTTCCCTCTCTTTCGTTTTCTGCTCTTTCCTTCCTTCTTCATTGCTTTTCTTCTCCTTTTGATTAATTTGCTCACAGAGACTGGCCCGTGTTTGTCAATGGTGACCGTAACACTAAAAACCCTTGTTGTTCAAGTTCATGCGAAACCTCTTTGTTTTTGTTGTTTTTAACTTCTATCGTGTGGGCTTTCCCCTGAGGGCCCATAGAAAAAAAAACAATCCACTAAAGATCGGCCTAGAGGTCCAGCAGATACCGTTAGCTGTCTTGCAAGCCCATAAAAGATTGGACTAGGGATGCCGAATTGGCCCATATATTTCATGGGCCGAAAAAATTGTTCTGCCTTGACGAAAAAATTATGAAAATGAAAACTCTTTCAATTTATCACAACGAAAGCAGCATTTGAGCATTTCAAAGTTTTTCTTCTTCTCATCTTACAACGCAAATGGATATGAATTGAACATATCAGGCATACATCTCAATGCAGACAAGTCTGCAAATGCATGAGGGTGAGTTTCTTGATATGTGTGAATTCCAAAGCCCAAACGTAGATGTACATCATTTACAATTTGAAGATGCTGGTGTGTACAGATGAATTCAGAAATCACAGAGCAACATTGAATGCTCCTTGCCAAATTGCAATAATTGGATGGAAAAGCTAACATTATTTGCACACTGGACTGATTGAGATAGACCAAGGCGATATAGATTGTTATGTAATGACAATTAAATGCATGTCATCTTCCCTTTGCCAACTTTTTTCCTATATAAATGAGGCATTGCATTCACCTTCCAGGAGCATACACAACACAACACTAGCTAGTGCATTCACAGTTCTTGAACAACACAACGCAGTTGAAGAATGGCAACCATTGCTGAGAATACCAATGTCAAGGCTCAGGCAGCAGTGGAGGAGAAGGCTAATGGTGAGGAGCTGAAGGCTGCAAATGGGGCGTGCTGTGATAATGGAGCAAATGCTGCTAATGGGGTGAATTGTGAGAATGGAGCAAAGGCTGCTGTGGAGAAAGTTCAGGAGGAGAAGGAAACTGCTGGAAAAGAAGTTAAAGATCAGGTGCCTAAGGAAGAGGCAAAGAAAGAAGAGGTAGCAGTTGAGGTTGAACCCAAGACAGGGGTTTCATTTCCAGTTAAGTTGGATGATGGGAAGCAGTTGATGAGCGTTGGGCTGAGGAAGAAATCCATGCTTGGCCTTGGCATCAAGATCTATGGCTTTGGTAAAACTCTATGACCTGTGTTCCTTTTCCTGCTCTGAACAATTTCCAATAACTCAATCTGATGCCAAGAGATGTGCATGCATTATTCATCAATTTGCAGGGATGTACACTGATAATGAGAAATTGAAAGACCTTCTAAAGTCGAAGATAGGAAAAGCCCCAGCAAAACCCACCAAGGACATGTATCAAGTGGTGATCGACAGTGATGTGGGTATGATGATGAGGTTGGTTATTGTTTTCTCTGGACTCACCATGAGCATGGTAAGAAAGAATTTTGATGAAGGCCTGGGAGCATCCATCAAAAAGTTGACTGGCGGGAAGAAAAACGACGAGCTGTCAAACAAGTAATCATCTCAACCTTCTTACTACTAAAACCGCCACTTATAAACAGACATCAACTGAAGTGTAGCTCTTGTTCTTATAATAACAGGGTTATGGGACAAGCTTCAGACGATATTAAGCTGACACCTGGGTCTGTGATTGAGATTGTGAGGCTTCCTGGATATGTTCTCCAGACTAAAGGTTAGAATGCAGAAAAAGTTACTTAAAAGTAAACATGTTATACATGCACTTACTTCTAATAAAGCTGTATAATTGGCATGTGCAGTGATGGATGAGGTGGTTAGCACAGTGGACAGTGAACTTCTCTGCAGGGCATTCGTACATATGTATCTGGGAGATGATCCATTCGACAAGGACGCCAAGGAAAAATTTGGGATGTCTTTGCTTTCTCTCTTTTAAATGCATACCAGAATGTTTTCTGGCAACTAATAGGAATAAGTCAAGGTCCTTTCCAAGTGAAGCAGCAGTTTAATAAGAAGCAGAATGGTGATATTGTAGCCGGTTATTGTAGCCGGTTATATCACAGATTCTGTGTCAATCCCCAGTTATAGACGTATTTTCTGCATACCTTTTCCATAAATCTAGTGACTCTAGTTTTTGAGATTTAGGGAAGAAAGAAAATCAGAGATATCATCCCTGTATCAGCGACCATGGCATCAGGATATTGAAAAAAAAAAAAAAAAAAGACTATGGCATCATGAACTCACTCTTCTTTACTATATATTCATATATTCATAAGTCTTATGTCAGCATCGCAGGTGCAACATAAAAATACATTGTTGCAGCATTTTGACATGTGATCCTAAAATTACAAATAACTGTTGCATGCACTGGGTTCGCTTAAGGAATCCTAAGTACCACAGCAATGATTATACAGGCAAGCAATTGCTTGTATATAGTCCACTAAATAACAAGTTCATGAAGCTCACAAGAAAACCTCTATTTATAGCTTTATTGAAATCCATATAGGACCTTCCGGGGATCTAACTGCCCGCTGCAATAACTTGATGACACAGTGGAGAGCTCTTGGTGCCCTCTCCACTCTTCATAAGGTTTCAGGACAATTGGGGTTTCAATGGCAGCCGAATCCACACATAACATGGTTTTGTAATCTTCGTCCCCCAAGTCTGAAAGACTCTTGGCCTTTTTGTCCCAAGGATTCCATACAACTGGTGACGAGAAAAAAGAAAAAGAAAATTAAGCAACAGATTCTGAGGTTTTTCCTATGATAAATATATCATTTTCCCCCACAAATGGAATAACAAAAGAGGACCTGCATCTGGCATGC
This sequence comes from Turnera subulata, assembly GCA_028386065.3. Lineage (NCBI taxonomy): Eukaryota > Viridiplantae > Streptophyta > Magnoliopsida > Malpighiales > Passifloraceae > Turnera > Turnera subulata. The sequence goes on from JAKUCV010006391.1 coordinate 122,543, forward strand.
CATCCTTCCTCAGCACAAAGGTTCTCTTTTTCTCATGATCTATAATTGCAATCTTTGAAGGGGTACCCAAATAAACCCTGTCAATCTAAAATAGCAAGATATGTTTAGGAACACAGGGAACTCTCTAATACACATCCAAAAGTTAATTTGTGTCCAAATTTGATCAGATGAACTACCAAGCATGTACCTCGCCATCAAAAGTAATTGCATCGGCCTGCTCAGTGAACCTTTCTCTACTCATTAAATTATCAAGGTAATCAAGCGTCTCCAAGCCCTCAATGCGCACTTCACTGAAAGTACAGAGTGTTAAAGGACAGCAATCATATACGTTTCAGCACCAGAGATTAAGACTACATGCCTCCTGGGAGCTTCATTTAAGATGTGAAAACATAATAGGTAGGTAGAAAAGATTTTCTACAGGCATACACAATTCAAAAATGACACAATTTTAAGATCTACAGACAGTATTGCTACACTGAGAAACTTCCAGTCATTATCACTCAAAAAGAGAAATTGCCAAGAAACTAAGAGACAAACCTGATGTCTGACACAGAAAAGCAGTTCCTTAGGGCAAAAGTAAATGAGAAGGGCTTGTTATCTGTATTTCTCACACGAGGTATCAAAATGAGCTTGCCAGCAGCGAGAGTGATACGAAGCCTCAGTTCAAAGCTGCCGAAGATCAGAAATTAATTATTTTTACAGGAAAGTAAATATGCAAGTTAAATATAATTGACGATTTCTTCTCGCATCTGGTATTATCTTGAGTGAATGAGAAGGTCTGCAATCATACCTACGTGGCCAGGTTTTAAGATCCTCTTCTGTGGACTTCAATATCAAATCTACTGACGACTGGCTGCTTGATGGAGCCAAAGGTGAAGGATCACTGTCCAGTTCCCAGAATCTGTTCCTAGCAAAACCATGTCGCTCCAGGGAACCAAGATTTCCAAACTGAAACCACAGCACTCGCTATGAATATACAATCTCGACAAGGAAAATATGAAATGCATTTTGCTTCATTCCTTAGCACTCAAACCTGTGGAAAGCAGACAGGTATGCCACCCCTAATGGGCTTGGGAGGCTTCCAAACAGCCTGCAGAGAGCCGGAAAACATATCATTAGTAGCGTATAAAAGAAACAAAAGTTTTGCTTGCATAGGCTAAACTTTTTACAGTGAATCACACGAAATAATCACTAATTTTAAGGCCAACTTAATGCATCCTGTTTTAAACAGAAGCAACACCTATGTAGCTAGCTTGTGAGTGATAAGGAAAACTAGACTTGCATCCTAAAAGCAATTAACAGCTGACCGTCTCAAAACTCTTCAATCTCGTATATATAGAAGAAAAAGCACTAACCTTGCTGCTCATAAAAAGCAGCTCTTCTCTTCGCTCATTCTTCCAGGAAACAATCTGCCCGCCATATAGAAGCACCTGAAGACATATGTGAAAAGTACTCAGAATTTCCTTTATCTAATCCAGTATATTAGGTAGCTGAACTTGATTCGAGAAATTTGGACAGCTTTTTGCTCGAAAATAGCATGATGCAATCACAAATCCACCCGATCAAATAATCACCACAGACAAATCCTCTCTTAAGTCCATTAAAAAGGTTTAGGAATATCCACCAGTAATAGGGAAAAGTTGGATTAACAAACAAAATCTTACAGACTCCACAAAAAGAACAAGAAGAATCAATCACCTCAGCTGAGGAACCAGCAGGCTCGGTCAAAATAATCCTTGGCAATCCATCACCATCATGAACCACCTTCATCGACATGGGTTTCAATCTCAACCTTGCCTTTAGAGAACTCCCTAAAGAATTTATTGGTTTCACTTTCCCTTTCCTCCACTCCAGCTACCACCCAGAAAAACAGGATTTAATCAAATCACCAGTGCCAATCAAAGAAGAAACCAAACGAAGACAATATATAAACACACACACAAGACAACAAAATACCCTGTAAGGATAACACAGATTAAATAAATCACAAGAGGACAGAAAACGAGTAGGGAAAAAATAATAAGAATTAAGAAATAAAAAGCCGGCAAATTATAACAACAACAACAACAACAACAATAATAATAATAATATAAAACAGGATATAGAAAGAGAGATGGAGTTAACTCACGTTTGTCGTTGTAGTTGTTGGGTATTAAAAAAAAGTGAAGGACTTTGTTATCGGCTTCGAGTTTGAAGAACAACCCACACCAACACTGGGTGATTCATGACAAGTCCATATTTATAACACCATAGAAAAGAAAGGAGAAATGGGAATACTAGGCGCAGGCCACTGGCTAAGAGAATAATAAGAGAGTGGAGAAAAAGATGGGACCTTTAAGCCAAGAGAGAAGGAAGGAAGGATATCCAATTGAAAGGGAAAAAAAAAAACACAACTAGCACCACTTCGCTTTTGTCATTGGATGCTCTGTTTCGTACCATGTATGTTCATGTCTCTCTCTCTCTGTTTTTTCACTTAAAAACAGGCAAAAATCCTTGTCACCCAATGCCATTCGAACGTGTGTATTGTGTTGTGTTCTGTCTTTTGCGTTCCGCGAAATATTGCTTTACTTTTAACTTTTTTTTTCCCCACGTCATTTATGTAACCATAAATCCATAATAACGTTGGAAAATAACTATTTGGAATGATTGAATCCAAATTCATACAAATTATACATAGCTCTCCTTAATTACATGAGGCTATTTATTCCAAGATTTCAAAGTTTATAAACGCAAATGGACATGGTTTGTGCTTAGTTCAATGAACATGTTTTGCACCGTTGATCGTGTTTATTTTGATATTAAATATACATAAAGATACATGCATAATGATAGCATAGACATTTTGCTATCCTTTTATTAGGTGTAACCCACAGAAATAGATTCTTCGTTGGAGAGATTTTTAATGATTACAATATAAATAAAAGAATTTCAGGTTTTGGAAATAAAATATATATCACGAGACCGACTTATTGGGGATGGAATTTTCTACCAAAGAATATTATCTACTTTTGGAGAAAAGGAACGTTTGATAGCTTAACCATATATATTTTCTTGAAACACGGATAGTGATTTTGGTAAAATGTTGGTGACTTTAAAATGCACAATAATCATAATTTTAGTATTAGCAGCAGATATAATGTGTCCATGATTTTTCTTGCATAAAAATACCTTAAATGGAGTAGCAAAACACGGGGAGGCAACAACAGTTTTTGGATAGAGGATTACATTTCTGCAACACGTTTATTATTATAACCCACAAAAAAGTTTAGAATTAAAAAAAATATATCAAAAGGAACAGCTGGATCCTGATCAGGTTATGCTTTGATTGCAAAACACTATTTTTTTAGTTATAAAATGTCAACTTTTTGAACCTAACCATAAAACAACAAACGAAAAAAAGATATATCTTCTGCTTTGTAAGGGAGAAGACGCCTCCACTAACAAAAAAAAAAAAACAAATATTATTAGTTCAATGATTCCCTCTTCAATTGCATATGTGTCCTTGAAATGTCCATCGATTGCTACCTTTTGTAAGGATGTGTGAGAATAACACACGTCAAGCTGGGTGATTAATTAAGTTAGAAGCCTTTTTATCATTATTTTTTTCGAACAGTAATATCAACTTTAATATTTTTATTCTTTTCCTTTTTGTCGCAACATATCAAACTTAAAACATTTTTGTTTTTGTTCCACGACATAGAGAAACTTGTTAATGCATTCCATGAGCATGACAAGAACATTGACCAAAATGGATATGCATTTTATAACATGGAACATTTTTAAACAACGGTCCACATTTCTCGAGCTTGCTTTAATTTTTCCAAAATTCCCGATGGGAAATTCATGGTCCAACCACTCATGACTCAATGTGGGCCGACAAATATACTTATTGGACGTCATCTTACTGTTTTCCATGAAAATCTTGCTGGCCGGTAAACTGTTTCTAGCTAACAACATTAGATTAAGATAACCAGTAAACTAATTGAACCTTAATCTTATTTCCAAGAAAGCCAAGAAGTATTTCCATAAATGTTATTTTTGTAAACTTATTTTTTGGACTCTACGTGTAGTATAGCTCCAAAATTATCAACTTCTGAAGAAGTGTACATCCCGAGTTTGATTTTTTATGCTTAAAATTATATTTTTGAGGTCTATCTCTAGGAGACTTGATGGAAAATACTCCTATCCGTGTAAGAATTAACGTTGATCCGACTTAAAACAATAAAAATTTTAAAATAATGATAAAAAATAATAATGTCCTGGGCATTAATTATAGGCCTGAATAATATTTCATATATATTTTTTTGGTTGCAATATTTCATATATATTAATGCGGAAAAAGAAACTCACTAATCAAATTGAGGCTCTCTATAAAAAATTCTGATTTGATTTTTATGCTCTTTATCATTGAAATTGACATTCACGGTTGTGGGGGTGAAAATTTTTAGTGGTCAAATTGTTGCTATCGAATCTCTCTGGAAGAGCTAATATTATCCTTAAAACCTGTAAGCCATTAGCTTGTGGAAAGCTACAGGCTGCCTTTTCGTTTCAAAAGGAGACCAATTGAAGCTTGAAAATGACACGAGAACGCACACGAGTTGCCGTTAAAATCCTGTTTTCAATTTTTTTGTTCAATTGGGACCCTTTTAGAAATAATCCAGATTGATATTTTATACTTTTCTGTCACGTAGCTAATTAGCTATATATATACTTCATGCAATAGTATAAGTAGCCTAGCATTATTCAACATCAACGATTATCCCCACAAAAGCAAGACAATTACCACTTGTGGAATAAAATATGTATAGGACCTAGCAGATTTGTTTAGAAGCACAGAGAAACAAATCCACGGCAATTATATTTACCATTGACTTGCTGGGTTACCTGGCAACCAAAGGTACGTTAGATATGTAGATGTTGACATCTTTGAAATTCGTACAAATTCACTGGCCACAGATATACATGATCATATAAAACGAACACACAAATATACATACATATCGATTCATAACAAATCCTACCTTACATACCATGTTTTCATTTCATTAGCATCACATTATGAGTTGGGAATAACGCGTAATATGTTGGTTTTTAAGGATGTTATAATAATTTTGTGGTGTATTCCGCGTTTGGTTGCATATAAAAAATGGTTTCTTTTTTAAATTGTAACAACATTTTAAAGACTAGGTTGCTTGATATAAGTCCGTACTCGATACATTTCACCTAGCTGGAATAGAAGAGTCGGCGCTTCATAAACTCTTTTTTATCCTTAACTAGGTCTCATTAAGTACCTTTACGTATTTTTTCCACAAAAAGAAAGTACCTTTACGTATATGGGACCTAAAACCAAGCAACAAAAATGTTTATGGTGACCCAAGAAGTATAGGAAGAATATCTTACTGCAAAACAAATAAGGGCCGAAAGCCTTGCCCAATTAGATAATGCTTGAACCTGGGCCATAATCGCAAAATTAGCCCAAATATATGGACTTCGTTGACTCGTAGGACCCAGTGTTTTGGAATAATGGAATAATGGGCCAGGGTTGACCACCTCTCCCAAAACCCACAAAAAGGAATAGTATCTGGCGCGGGTATTAATTGCCGGATACGACAAATTTTATTTGTTCAAAACTGATGTATAGCACAATTCTACTCTTTCAAAGTTTGTTTTGGTACATATCTATTCAAATTTTTTTTGTTGGTACATATCTATTCAAAGTTTTAAACTTGTATTATACATAAGTCAACACAAATTGCTGGAGTGAAAGCAAAGGACTCAGCTGGATTAAGAACCAACAAAAAAAATATCTGCACTCTATTGACATAAATATGAGTCTGATGGAGCTGTAAACCACTAAAAGTCCCGTAAATTACACATCACATTTGACAAGCTGACCTTGATATTTATGAATTTCAACTGCTACTAGCTAGCTAGAAATCAAAAGGGGGTGAAAACTTGGAACAAAAAATAAAATAAAATCAACGGGGGTGAAAACAAATCCGTCGACTAGAAAGCTACAATCATATTCCCTCCATCCAAAAAGTATTGACTTTTAAGAAAATTAGATTTATTACAAAAGAATGTCGTGTTGAGATACTTAAGGGATAATAAATGTGGTTTTTCTGTTTTTTTGTCCGTTATGACTCTTGAATTATAACTTTTATCTTTTTAAAATAATGGTAATCTAGTCTATGTACAATATAGATTTTTAAAATTACAACCACAGAACCACTGGATGTATTCCTTAATTAGCGTGTAAATTCCTTCCCAAAACAACCAACAACTTTTCTTTTTTGTCGAAAAAACAACCAACCACTAATCACTACTACTACTAGTACTATATTAGAATTGAATACCAACACAAACGTAGGTGCTCATTCATATCCGCATTAAGAACATAACCCCAACAGAGCCGTCTCAAATAAATTTAGGGCCTAGAGAGAGAATAAAAAGAGGGCCCCCTTAAAGATATATTTTATAGGAGATCATAACCCAAAATAATTTGAAATTTGAATTTAACGATCAAAATAGTGGTCAAATCTGGTTTTTTAACAAAAAAAATTTAATTGCCCATTTTTGAGATTGAGCTAGCTCTTCTTTTTGTTAGGGCCTCCACAATATGACTTCTTCTTCAACCTTGAGCGCAAGTCTTTGTGTTCCAAATGAAGACTGATTTCTTAGAAATACCCAACAAATTTCTTTTAATTTGAGAATTTTAAGAAATGAGAGTAGAATGATAAAAGAAAAAAGGATTGACATGATTAAGTTTCTAAATTTCAAAGGATTAGCCATGAAAATAGAGAGATTATTAGAGAAATAAGTAAAAGAGGTGAGAGAATAAAATTTATTAAAGGTGAGTAAAAAAATTTAGAAAAATGAAAAAGGAGGAACGAAGTAGACTTTGTTTGCCGGGAATAAATGTAGCCTTTGGTAAGAAATGTAAAAAGGAACTAGATTTTTTTTAAAAAAAATTGAAAGCATGTCAGTTAAAGCCGATTCTGATCCCCAATAAACATGGTAAAAATCCTAATCGAAGTACTTATGATGCTGTGCAATACGAAAGAAATAAAAGCTTTGTAAGAGCTAAGACCCGCCAATCCAAGTTGTTGCTTGACCATGGCATTAGTGTATTGTTGCTATTATTATTATGGGTGGAGTACAGTAGTTATACCTGCTCATTGAGTACACTTGAACAAGTTTGACAAGCAATTCATTCGGTGCCCGAGGGCTGCCGGTGCTTTTTTGATATCATTAATTGCCTTAAAGTCAAACAACAACCAAGTTTGCGTTTTGCACCAGCAATTGGCCACTTGAAAACTCCAGCTAAGTCATGGGAGAAAAGAAAACCTTTCCATGGTCAATGGTCCAAAATGTAATGTAAACGACCAGTTATGTCACACCCAACAGCATGTTATTCTCTCAACAGAAAGAAAAACAACATGTTATTCTTAATCTTAATCCTATTAGTTAAGGTGACAATTTTGTCTTCCGGCACAGAAAAAAGACTACTACTTGGGAAAACTATCATGCCACTCTTTAACTTCTAGAAATGGCATTAAAATTTTCTGAGGTGAGATCAGCAAATTCCCAGTAGAAAGACTTGATTCATCATGTCCAAAATTATTTGGAGAACAAATTAGCATCATTAGGCAGTAATGAAGTTCTTCCCTAATCAGAATGGAAACCATTTGGTTCGCCGGTTTGGACTTTTGTGTGAGAATGGACAATTTTTTTTTTTTGTGTTGCTTTTAAAGCACTTTTTAAGTCATATGTGGCGGCACTCATACTCACACCCAGTGCAGGCCCAAGTCCCAACCCACTATAAAAGGATAAGCGTAGCAGATGCCATAAAGTGCATAAGCACAGAAACCTGAGAGTAAGCAGGGAAAAATCAAAGAGTAGCTCAAATGGTATCCTTTGAATACTTGGAGATACTTGTTGCAGTATTCTGTGTTCTCCTTCTCTGCCAATGGAATTGGAAAAAGTTCTCTCCTGTTACCAACTGGCCTGTAGTTGGAATGCTCCCTGGCCTTCTCTATAACGCACACAATATCCACGAATATGCAACCCAGCTCCTAAAAAAGAATGGTGGCACATTCGAGTTCAAAGGCCCATGGTTTGCCAAAATGGACATTTTGCTCACTAGCGATCCCCTCAATGTTCGCCACATATCCACCAAAAACTTCCCCAACTACCAAAAAGGCCGCGAGTACAAGAAAATCTTCGAGCCATTTGGGGATGGAGTCCTCAATTCTGATTCTGAATCATGGAAGCTGTTTCGCAGGATGATCCAGTCCATGATTAAAGACAACAACTTCGAGATGTTCCTCGAGCGATCTATGAGGGAAAAGGTGACCAAAGGCCTTATCCCGGTTCTTGAAAATGTCTCGTCAAGACAAGGAGCCACGGTGGACTTGCAGGATTTGTTCCAGCGTTTTACGTTTGACAATATCTGCTTGCTGGTTTTAGGGTCTGATCCGAATAGCCTGTCTGTTGACTTGCCTGAAATTGCATACAAGACAGCCTTTGATGATGTAGAGGAGGCCATATTTTACAGGCATATTGTGCCTGAAAGCATCTGGCGATTGCAGAAATGGCTCAACGTAGGAGAAGAGAAGAAACTTAGCAAAGCCATGAACGTCATAGATAGTTTCTTGGAGCAGTGCATATCAGCAAAGAAAGCACAGTTTCTTCAACGCAAACTCATAGTAGAGCAAGTTGACGAAGAGAAGGAAAAGGACTACGACTTAATAACATCTTGCATGGAAGAGCAAGAATCCATTAATGGATCACAAAATACGACTGATCCTCCTTCTAAAAATCCTGATAGGTATCTTAGAGATATCGGGTTCAATTTTATTGCAGCAGGAAAAGACACAGTAAACGCGGCCCTGACTTGGTTTTTCTGGCTGGTGGCTACACACCCATCAGTAGAAGAAAAAATTGTACAAGAGATCAAAGCCAATTTGCAGGCAAAAGAAGACCCCAAGTCGAGTTTTTTCAGCCTAGAAGAACTAAGCAAGCTTGTGTATCTACACGGAGCCATCTGTGAGACACTCAGGCTCTACCCTGCAGTACCCTTTAACCACAGGGTAGCTGTGGAACCTGACACTCTCCCTAGCGGTCAACGAGTTGAGGCAAACACCAGGGTGATGTTCTCTATGTACTCAATGGGGAGTATGGAAGAGATATGGGGCGAAGATTGCCTGGAATTCAAGCCAGAGCGATGGATATCTGACAGAGGAGGAATCGTGCATGTCCCGTCTTACAAGTTCATTGCCTTCAATACAGGACCCAGAAGTTGTCTGGGCAAAGACATCACTTTTATACAGATGAAGATCATTGCAACTTCCATACTGTGGAATTATCATGTGCAGGTGGTGGAAGGCCATCCTGTGGTACCTGGTCTCTCGGTGATGATGCACATGAAACATGGGTTGAATGTTAGAGTTTCCAGGAGAGGATCTGCAGCTAATTGAAGAATATATTTGTGAAGGGTATATTAGATTATTGTATGGTTATATTAAGTTAAGTACGAATATGCTAATACATTAAACGACTTGGCATATCTTGTTACATGAATTAACCAATAAAAGGGCAATGAAGTATACACAGTCACACACGTAGCCATCTTGTATGTCATTTTTGGTTTGGGCCAACCAAGGTCTGCAACAGCATTTTTCTTTTTTTTTTTGTCAGCAAGCAACAGCATTACAGCAGCAACTCTCCTAATGATTTTTTTTTGCATAGACAATGACTCAATAATTCGTCCATTTTTAAAGCGAAATCAGACTGTTCCACGTAGACCAACATTTGTTTTCAATCCTTCAGACCCGTTAATGGAACAATAATAGAAGTTGAGATCTAGCCACTCGATCATAGATCAACCTCAAAATCCAACAACAGTTCAATGATTTGGCAGATCCAGTCCAAAATGTGAGTGTTTGAAAAACCAACCGAAAGCCATATTTCAAGGACATTTATGGGCTTTGAATGTTGGCCCCATTACCAACACCAACACAGGTCTTGGTCCTGTTAAATCTGGCTTGCTCTCGATCACGATCATAAAAAGTCTGTAGATGGGCCGATTCCAAACTTACTTATCTCGTGGGCAACCAGACGCACGCCATTAGTGAGACTAAAACATGTTGGCCCCATTCTTTAGGAGATTATTTCATTTTGGTACAATTGCAACCAAAAACAAGTATGTCTATAATGTTTTAATCATGTTAATATAGTGTTACGGTGCCCTAGTGACATCCAGGGACGTTAATCATAGCTTCTCTTTAGATGTTCGCTCGCTTCTCTCCAACGGAATCAACATCAGGCTTTCTTGACGAATTAAGAGCTTACATTTTTTTTAGAGAGCTTATATCTTAAAATCCGGAAATTCCTAGCGTATGATACAGTGAATTCGAGAAAAAAAAAAAGATGGTTTGTTAGAGCATTTATCAGGTAAATTAATTTATCACATGTAAAGAAGGTGGGCCATTAGGTCGCCACCAAAGCCAACAAGGTGGTCAACAGGAAAAAAAAATTTGGAGCAGGATTCCGTAAAGAAAACGCCGCCGCAAAATATACACAACTAATTAAGTCTGTTATTTGTTCTCAAAAAAAATTAAGTCTGTTATTACTACATACTACTGCCTGAAATCGCGGTTCTGGCACTGGTGAAGTGATGTCAGTTTGCATATCTTCCAATTTTATGCCTCTTTACTTCTTTTTTCTGCGACCCTGAATTTCCCCCCAGACACTGGCAGGCTTGCGTCACTTTTCGTCCCGTTTCCACTCCTAAAAATAGTATCATTACTAACCAAGTCTTCCCATCCCATCCCGTATTTAAAACTTTGTATCGATTAATCCGGATTCACCTGATAACGTATCAAAATTATGATGAGTGGGTCTTATAATAAAAATTTTCTATCTATATACACAAAAATTCAAATCCGAAATCTTATGTATCCAGAACCAAATCGCTAACCATCTAGACCAACCCTACTGATCTACTACTACCTATTTCTTCTTTACTTGAGCCGTTGGGTGCCGCATTTCTTTGTTTTTTAAGAACATAAAATACCTAAAAGGAAAAAGTGAAAGACACGTAGTAGGCTCATGTAATTTCATTGGTCCTCGTTGGATAACGAGACGTTAAACCCAGACCAAGGCATGTTCTGCGAATCGGGCAGAGCCCACATTCTCATCCATGTTTGCTGGGATATTTTCCCGATACAAGAGATGCATATATATCTTATAATATTTTGCACCCTCATTGATATTAATATGCATCTCATCTTAGACCAAAAAGATGAGATGTATATAGTTTGTGTTTAATCAACTTGGATTTCTTCAGTTTCCTTTTTTATCGTCTTAATTAATAGTACAGTTATACTCAGCACGTGGTAATTGGTTTTTGAATATGATGTTCCAACTTAAGTGTATCTAGAAGTTTTTTTCTGGACAATTAAGTCTATCTAGTTGGTGATGCAGGATACTGAGAATTTCTCTAAATAAGTTTATATGCTAACTTTTTTTGGTAAGAATTTATGTGCTACTTAATATACATCTATCCACAATAATCCATAATATATCTAATGATCGACGCGAGTCACGTACATAGAAAAAATAAGCCAGAGATACATAATGCTGATATTGTCGAAAAACAAAAAGAGTAACAATTAAAAATCCATTAATTTAAAATCTTAAGATTATGCCAAGAGAATCCGGTTTTCCTTTTCTCTTCTTTTTTTCCCTAAAAAAAGACGAAATCCCTAGAGAATCCCTCCATATTAATAAAGAACTTACCATAAACTTTGGAAATTTAAGGATCCCACTAAATTCTATGCACAACATCGGCTCCCCTACCCAAAAAAAGCTGAAACGATTGCTTCCCCGAACGGAAAGTTAAAGATTCAGACTTAAGAATATCGTTATAGTATTTCCTAATCAGATAGGGCAAAAAAGGCGAAATAAAGCATGGGGAGGAGTTGCTTCCCCTTGAAACAATGGATTCCCATGAAAGACAACATCAAACACAACTACCCGAAGCAACCGCCACTATCAATATCTGATATTCAGCTTTTCACTAAAAAGGGAAAAAAATCAATATTGATATTAATAACCCAATTCGGTGCAGCCTAAAAACAGGGTAATAACAACAGGGTTAGTGTTGCATTGTTAGTAGTAGAGAAAAAAACAAAGAGAACCCACATGGAGGAGTTGGTGTTGCAGAATCTTGTCAATGGCGGGAGAGAAGCCAAGATTCAGGCTGCCACTGAACTGGGGAAACTCTGCAGTAGGCAGAGGCGTAAGTTGGCTGAAAGAGGAGTTATTGACCCTTTGGTTTCAATGCTTGAGACCCAAGATTATGAAGCCATTGAAGCCGCGCTCTTTGCTTTGCTCAGCCTCGCCTTTGGAAGAGAAAGGTTAGTTTGTTGTCCCTAAATTTCTCGTAAGTTCGATTTTGTTCTATTAACCAGAATTACCATGAACAGTAGCAAAAGTATAGGCCTTTAGTCTTTAAGTTTAATGATTCTGGAGGAAAAAACACCACAAAGTTGTACGGGAATAAGTCTTTCTCGATCATGTAAAAGTGAAACGAAAGCAAACTCGAGTCGACACTGTTGCACAGTAAACAGAAGACACAAAGAATTTCAATCTTGATTGTTGACGTTGGTGATTTTTATTTTCTTTCTGCAGAAACAAGATTAGGATCGTGAAGGCAGGGATCATGCCACGGTTGATAGAGCTACTCCAATGCGAGAACGAGTCCCTGATTGAACTGACAATCGCAGCTTTGCTGATTTTGTCATCTTGTGCTGCAAATAAGCAAGCAATTGCATCTTCAGGGACCATCGCAAACCTTGTGGGTATCCTGTGTAGAGGTTTTGCGGATGGTGATGATGGGATTGGTATTAGTCTGCAAGGCAAACTGGATGCCATAGCAACCCTCCACAACCTATCAACTTGCCATCAGATTATTCCACCCATAGTCTCTGCTGGTACAGTGTTTCCCTTGCTTCAATTAATCCACTGCTACGAGAAGTCATCAGAGTTGGTCCAGAAAGCTACGGTTCTGCTTGAACATCTAGTATGTGCATCAGAGGATGCGCTTCTGCAAACCGTGAGTACCGGTGGGGCGATTCGGGCATTGGTTGAGACGATTGAAGAGGGTTCCGTGCAATGCAAAGAGCACGCAGTGGGGATTCTGCTCCTTGTATGCCAAAGCTGCAGAGAAAAATACAGAGGATTGATCTTGAGGGAAGGTGTGATGCCGGGGCTGCTTCAGCTGAGTGTGGATGGAACATGGAGGGCAAAAGGTATGGCCCAACAACTGTTGCTGCTCCTCAGGGAAAACTCGAGTTACGGCTCTACGGATAAACAATCGAAGCACGAGGTCTTAGCGCAGATTATGCAAGAAATTGATGCGGCAGAAGAGATAGTCAGAGGAGCTTCAACTCTTAGACTGGTGGAAGAGATGATTGCAAAGCTTAGTGCTTGATCCATAATTGTTTCTTTCAACATTGCTGAAAGTTTGATCTAGGATAAGGTAATTGGATTCTAGGTTTGCCGTATATAAGATTACAGTCAGGTTTCTTTGTCAATTTGGAGAGTGATCATTCGTAGAACATGGATTAGGACAGGATGATTATCGATAGCTTAGAATTGGAAAAGTGCTGACTTTGTTTTTCTTTTCTGTACAAGCAAATCAGCTCATTTATAGGCAAATTGAACAGGACTTCATATCAATTAGGATCTTATATGATTTTGGCTCTATCAAAAAACTGTATTTAGTCTCTTGCAGATATGTACGTGTACCCGTGGGCACGAGACATACCACTTCTGGTGTCCAATACTTTTTCGGAGATTGGAAGGCCGCATTTGATTTGACACTTACCTGCCCACCCAATTTTGCAAAATGAACTACAATTCGATTTCTCATCCATTTAACGTATCTAGATTCATTAAACCCTTAAAACGTAGGCCCTGTTCTCCGCCCAAATCTAATAACTCTACCGTTGCTTAAAATGTCAGACTATTAATAGTTCAGGACCAGTGATCACCAGAAGTTCAGAAACTTCATACAAGTCTTAAACCTCACGAGTCATTTCACACGCCCCACGCAGAAAATAGCAGAAAAGCAGCCTTAAATACATCCGATTGAGACATTTTTGGATTCCTGCTTTTCGAAGTCTCCACAAATCGACCAATGCAATGCGGCCCGGAGTCGTTAATAATTTAACATGCCCCACAGCATTTGACTATGTCATAACTCATATCAAACTGCAGAACCTTCTTAGATCGAAGCAAATGCAATTTATATTCCATCATAACCAACAAAAACTACGTAAGTTAAAGTAAAACCACCAGTGTTGACAACGCTACTGTATATACCATACAATAGTTGATAAAGCTCACTCATGATAGTGGCAGCATCAAAATGATCCATGAATGACATGCGGTACCACGTCATTGTCAAAATCATATCACTCATACAGCTTAAACAATAAACGGATAGATACGTGCTTTATACTTAACCGCTAAAATTTGTTGGAACATTGAACATTCCTACCAGCTAACAAAAACTTATATGTATCAGTCTCCTGTAGAAGTAGTACTAGAAGGTTTAAGTTATTATTTTATCAGCAGTATTGACCCAACTGCTCAGCCAAAACAGGTTGTCTACTTCAAGGTTTTGTGACGCATATTTCAGCCTGACCTCTTATAAAAGCTATAAGCCACAGCAATAGTCGCCACTGCTCCAACTACAGCTGCAGCTGCAAGAACATCACTTTGATCCAATGATTGTATCCAGCAAGACAATTTACCCAAACCAGCGTTTTTCTTCTGTTCCGTTTCTTCTTTTGGTTCAGAGCTTTCTTCTCTGCAACATGAAAACCCATTGGTACCCTGGCAACACCCAGTCATGTTGTCTTTGCCAACTTCAGTCACGTTTTCTTTGCCAATTTCTGTTTTACTCTCTTCATCCCTCTTGCTTTCCTTCACATCGTTTCCATTAGGAAGTTTTTCTTCAGACACTTTTTCACCTCCTTCAGTCAATTTCACCATCTGGCCCCTGCAGTTCATTATTGCAATTTAAGTTTTTAATTTAACTTACTACCAAAAATATGAATAAAGAATTAAAACAGAGACAGGAAGACATATATTGTTTCCTAGGAACTGCAGAAAAGATAGCACAGTGAAATATTCACAAAGCATACCAAGGTCATTGTCCAATACAAACAGATTCACACCCCGACCTTGCACACCCTTAGAATGCCACATGGTATGTTTAATCACCTTAGATGCCTTGCCTTGTGGCTACAACAATAACATGCTTAGGACAGAACTATAATCCTGGGTTGGAACTGATGTATATAGAAAAGAGAGGACCATTTTTGGGAAGAAAAAGTTACAAAAGATTTAGATTGCAGCTAGAAATCTGAACAAAAACAGCACAGCAAACCAGCATATAAAAAATGGGTCACAAGAAAACTGAACAATTTGAAAATGAACAGAATCTAGGATTGATGGCCTTACAAGTGATACAATAAATTAAGACCGGGAATCACGCCTTCTAAGTCTAGACCTTTCGATTTCAACACAAAGGTGTACAACTCTAGAACCCAAGCAGATACAGTAAATAAGAATATGCATTGGCAACAATCAAAACATTTTTTGTGTGAACAGAACTACTGATATATAGTAACACAGACCTCAATAGCCGTTCTATCACCACTCCTTTCCCAATATGCTGATCGAGAATTTCAGGAACATCATTTGGGGTAACGTACCCATACCTGTAAGAATGGAACCTTGTCAGATTTCCCCAAAATAGCTTAACGGGAAGGAAAAATGGAGGTCAAGATCTTACCAACTTCCCACTACATTTCCTTCAGAATTGGGACTGAACACAATCAAGTTCCCAGCATACTTATGGCCCCCAACATGAGAGCAGGCACTGACAAACACCTGATCTTTCAGTCCTCGAGACTCAATCCCCTCCTGGAGCTTCTGAATAAGAATAGGTCCACAAACACCACATCTCTTATCACGACTAGCATGAGCACAAACGAAGATATGAGAACCGGTCAAAACCTCCTGTATCCCAGAAGCCCATGGCTTGCCGTTCACAAGCACATCATCTACAAATCCATCAACATCTGCGTCCTTCAGACCCCTGTAATAGGCAAAAAGACGAATCTCAGTCAAGATATAATATTAAAAGAAATGGGGCAAGCTACAGAAGGAGACAGTACGAATTCATCACAAGTTTTAATTGTTCTCACATCAAGTTCCAAGAAAACTCCAGAATCACGAAGCATAGCTAAGGAACAACAAAAAGAAAAATGAAATCCCCAACGTTATTGGAGAAACGGTAATACTACAAAACTGTTGAAGTCTTACTGATAGTCCAATATTCAAATGCATCTCTGCAAAACATTAATATTCAAAAATAACGAGATAAATTTTCGGAACAGGTTGGCAAAAACCTTATTTCTTGGAGAAAGGGCACAATCTCAAGCAAAACAAAGCTTCCATCATTTTTTCAAAATCTAAACAGTGTCAGCTAAAAGGCCCTGTTGTTGAAGATGATATAAGAACCTGCATCGCGAGGTTCTAGCGAGGTTTGACTAAAAAGGGAATGCATAATAAATCTAATACTAATAAAATTCACGTGTCGCATAATTACGGCCAAAATCATGATCTTACAAATCAAAATAGTGGCTTAATGCCCGCGTATCCTCAACTCACCTTTGCATATGTTAACTAAATCAAAGCAACAATACCAAAGAATTCAAAGAGCCTTCGAAAAACATTTTATAGCAGAAGCCATTTAACTGCTTAAGTGAAAAAACTAGTAGAAAATTCATAGTCAACAAAAACAGAACAATAAAATTTCGGCTTAAAGCAAAACGAGACAGATAAAAACGAAGGCATACTTGTATTTGATCATTTCAGGAAATATCAACACGTCACCATCCTCAAAGTCGCTCCCTTCTTTTCCCTCGCTAATCGTCAGCTTCGTCTGTTGAAAAAAAAAAAAACACGTATATCAGCTAAAAATACAAGACCAAGTGAAAAAATGGAAAGAGAGGTAAAAAAAGAAAGAAAGAAAAAAAAGAGACAAAGCTAACAAGAACACCGACCTTAGCGGCGATGTCGGCTTTGCGAGCTTTGAAGGCGGAGGCGAGCAGCTTGGGGAGGGGATCGGTTTCGGAGTCCTCGACACGTGGGAGCCACGCGCTAGGACTCTTGAAGCAGAGGAAGACGTGGCGGTCGTAGGGATCCACGGTGCCGGCGAGGTTGCTCTGGTACATCTCGGGGCGGGTGAAGCCGTGCTTGGCGTCCTCGTCCTCGGCCGGCGGGATCTCCGGTACAACAACGACGTTGTTCTCCTCCGTCTCCGCCATCGGACGCCGGGGAATGCCTCCTCCTCCTGTTAAGGCGCGTGTGGTAGGAGAAATTGGGGACTCTTTGTGCGGTCGCGGAGAGTGAGGAGGGAGGAGAAGAAGAAGAGTAGCTAGGGTTTTTGCTTGGGAGCTTGAAAAACGAGAAGCGAAATGCCGGCGAATGAGGGATAGGAGGGAGCGAGGAGGGTGGGTAATGAACATACAAGTTTTTTTGTTTGGTTAACCCTGGTAGGTGTCAAAGAAGGTGTGGGTTTTAGGATTGGAGAAGAAGTTAAAAGCGCGAAAAAAGATTGTGGTGGCCACGCGCTATCTGACTGTGGCTTCTCTTCCTTAGGAAGATTTTTTTTTCCATTTTTATTGGGATTTGGGAATCAATGAAGCTGCCGATTAATTAATCGCATTGGTGATGATGCGTTACTCTTGATAGTGTGATGGCTGTTAAAAAGGAAAAAAATAAAGAGGAAAAAAAAACCAATATATCGTTATAGGAGTTTTTTTTTTTTTTTAACGAGACTAGTAAATTTTTTGATAAGAAGAAAATTTTCAAGTTGGTTAAAGTTTGTTAGCAATGGAGGGAATTGGGGTTGACATACTTGAATATCCATAGCAAATGCAAGGTATAAAATAAAATACTGTGCCTCTCTTTTGTATGCTGGAATTGAATTCAATTCTTGGAATTGAAATCAATTCCTTCACATGGTATAATTCCACTTAACTTAAAATGTGAATTGAATTCTATTTTTTATTTTTTGATCAATATTTTGGTTAATATTTCAAATCCGAGTAAAACCGGCCGGATTTGGAATTTTAAATGAATTCTAATTCCAAAGAATCAAAAAGAACTTAATTTTAACAATTGATGATTTAATTTATACCAAACATTAGAATTGAATTTAATTCTTCATTATTAAAATTTTACCAAATATGAGAATTGATTTCATAATGAATTTAAATTCTAAATTTTTAATGAATTCAATTCCAATTTGGATTTAAACCAAACGGATTGTAAGAATGATAGGGAGTTGTAATTTTTTTTATAATAAAAAATATAAGTTAAGGGGAGGCTCAGATTTCAGGATTAATTACCGAGCACAGCGATAATCTTCAGATTACCCACAAAGCTTAGGAATTGTAACTTTGTAGTAAGAATTTATTAACCCTTTTCAAGTCTTGATAACTTTTCTTCTCAATTTTATCACTTACACTTAATTCACTTTCCTCTCTCACATTTCCCACCAACCAACAAAACATTAGCACACCAGTACTCTACCCTTCCAGCCCGAGGTCCAACAAACCATTGGTATTTGACTGGAATTAACAAAATCATCAAGAAATCATGTTAATTATCAAACCGCTACAGCTTACTTGCCGTTTATAAGAAGGAAAAAAGAATCTAACTACTCGTCATTCCGTCAAATGAAGCGTTATTAGTACGTGAAAGCAAGCGCGTGGGGTTAGATGATTTGGCAGAGGAATTCTGCTCTGCGATTTTCCAAAAAGCAACCCCAAAACGCAACGATTTGGGGGGCGATTGGGGATCCGCACTCACATGGCAAAAAAAAAAAAAAAACTGTTCAAGTCCTATAGTAAGAAGAGAATCTCCTTAAATATTGGTGAAGTGGCCCACTGTGGTTGGGCAGCGATCAGATTCTATTTGATTTAACAAAACCCAAATACTCCTCCCCTTTCATTTTCCTGCTTATAATAATGTTTCTTCCTTATGTATAAATAATCCTCACCCAAATCATAATGTGGCGTTAGTCCAACTAGTAAGCATTTGATTCCGTTTAAGGTCTGTGTTCAAGCCTTAGTATGTGTGTATAAAATTTCAATGAAGAAACTCGCCCACTATAATTAGGTGTACAATTCAGGTTGAATCTAAATTAATGTGGACGAAATTCGGAATATTGGACGGGAAATCCAAAAAAATATTCCTCACCCAAAATTGGCTCAGGTCAATACGGTGTGCATGCTATATTGCATCATGCACTTAAGTCTTAAATACTTATGCAACACTTATTTTATCAAAAAGTTGGCATAACTGCATTAGTTATGTAATGTTTAGGTGACTTGAAAGTTTTAATTAGATTTCACATATTAATTAACCAATACAGTCTATTTCATCGGAATACTCTCCAGCTTAGATTGGCTTAGTTGACAATAACATCGTGGCAGCGATTAGCTATATATTTATGTGGCATATAAAACAAAACGATTTCATGTTCATGACTCCTTGTTTTTCTTGAGAGGGTATGATCACGATTCATCACACGCAACTAAAAAGAGTAGTTAAATATCTTAGTTTTAAGATCACGAATTAGATAACAACAGATCCCCATCATTTTTTATAGACAAATATAATTAATGTGTCCAATATGTCTTCCCTTCATTATTCGAATAAAACTATTCTCCTCCTCGCTTAAACAAGACCAAACCGATGCTGCTAATATTCAAATTCAACAAATAGCGTTCGCAAATATACATATCACACTATATATTAAGAGTTCAAAGTTCACACGCAGGAGTATAATCCTATTTTGACAAGCAACATGCAACTCATGGTAAGAGTTGTGCAATGTAGTGCCTGATTCAGTGTTTCTTATGAAAAATGGAGCTTTGTAACATCACTTGTTATGAAAAGCTTCTCCAGACATAAAAGATTAATAAGTGACTCATTAATTAGGGGTTAATTAAACCTAAGATTTTGTTTTCTAATTTAGACTATGATGTTGAAAGGACAGCAAAAGGGCAAACCCTCGTCACTGATGTTGTTTGGTGACGCATGCTCTTACGAATTACTCCTCAACAGGACTAAATATCTTTAGAAGCAACAGACTTGGCAATAAATTTTGATCAAGAAGCGGTGGGCCTACTGGTGTTTTTTGTCAAGTAATCGCATTCTCTCATTTAGCAAACATATGGGCAAGACCTAAGCCTAAAGATCCTAAAGCCCTGAAATGGGTTCTCAGGATTTCTTCATACTCACATTTCTGATTTCTCAGAGAAACAATTAGATTACTTTTTTTTTTTTCTTTTAGAATATAACAAGTACTACACCAATAACGATGGCACGTACTGGATCCAATTCAACAAAACTATAGCTTCTGTTTCGTGAAACTAAAGAAACCATACTTAAAAGACGCTACAGCCTAATGATCTACCAAGGGAGAAGTGCAGGGCAACCTCCTCTCAAGAACACTGGAAACCAGATACAAAAAGGAAAGAAGAGCAGCTTTGCATTTGCATTTGCATTTTCTCGTTGCTGTTTATCATTGCTTGATCTAACAAGTTACACGTGCCAACCAAGGGAGCAGCGGATTTGCATACCCTTGCAATGGAGAAAAAGACTAAGGGGAAGTGCAATACAAAGAGGATTAGGTGGTAATGGAAACTGGTCCAGAGAAAGAAAGAAAGAAAGAAAAGGATAAGAACTAAAAGAAATCAATCTCGTAATAATTACCCGTAGGCTTCACATCTACACCTGGCATGTTACCAGCAGCAGCAGCAGCAGCAACAGGGGGAGGGGGTGCTTTTGCAGCATCAGCTCTCATGAGGAAGTCCATCATAGCTTGTTTAGGCACCTCAGGTGGATTTGTACAGCGAATGAGTGCCCAATTCACACTCTGGAAGAAGGGATGCTGCTTTATTTCAGTAGCTCCACGCCTATAAGCAAGCCTATGCTGCGGCTCCTTCACCAGCAAACCTCTTATCAAGTCCCTAGCAGCAAAGCTCACAGTAGGCGACTCAGGAAACCTCAATGGCTGACCAACCACATTGAAGAGGGTAGCTCTGTTCCCTTGTCCCTTGAAAGGAGTCTTCCCGAACAAAAGCTCGTAAAGAAATATCCCAAATGTCCACCAATCTACCGCGCTGCCATGTCCCTCGCCTTTGATGATCTCGGGTGCTAAGTACTCGTGTGTGCCCACGAAAGACATTGACCTTGCGCTTGTGGGTTCAGCAATGAGTTCGGGCAGGGGGCTGACTTGATGGGCTGTATCATTCTTCGGCTTTGTCTTCTTGTCTTTCTTCCTTTTACCAGACAGGAATCGCGGTCCGAAACATGCCGGTTGGATGCAGTCTGGCTGTATTACGCAGGTTGGCTCAATGCAGGCCGGCTGCACACAATATGAGGAGTTCTTGGATTCCAAGGTTGTGTTTGATGATTTCACCAGAGTTGGGCAGACAGCGCAGCGAAGGGAGAGGTCAAAATCTGATAACATTATGTGCCCATCATCCCTGACCAGTACATTCTCTGGTTTAAGGTCTCTGTAGATGATACCAAGCATGTGTAAGTACTCCAAGGCGAGGAGTACTTCTGCAACATAAAATCTGCAGAGAGACAATAGAGGTTAATAGGATACAGTTACTAGGAATGACTTTTTAAGAATGTTGCAACATAAGTTCGGTTCTGGTCAAGCGAGGAGTGTGTTGAATCCTTGTGCTGATGCATATGCAGACAAGGGAACCCTACCTACCAAAAGAGGTCTTTCTTAAGAGTTTACCCTGAAAACATTATCTCTTCTGCACAATCTATCAGTTTCAATGCACAGCACAGAATTTCAGCTCACAGAAGCCAGATAATTCATGCATGTACGAAGATTTTGCCACAATTTCTTTTTTTTTTCAAAAAGAAAAATCTGCTAATTGTTTGCTGGATATGCAACACTTGGCAATGACATAACAATGAAAATTCTTGCGAGAAAGTTGGAACAACAAGTGTCAACTAAATGAGACAAAGACTTTCAACGCAGAAGTACAAAAACTTTGAAGAATTATAGCAGTGTCTTAGCTATACTTCTTTCTTCTGAAACATTCAGGAAGAAGAAAAGCAAAAAGTACCCAGTTTGAAAGGATTCAATAATCAGATAACAAACTCTATCAAGTCCAGAAAATTTCACAATTTTCTGTGGATGACCTAAAAGACACTGAACTCCTATGCCTACTGGCTGCATGAATTTATGTGCAGTTGTAAAGGATGTCATTTGCAAGGAAATAGTATATGTTGTTTTAGTCAATTAGAGAGCAAAGTGGAAAGATGAGAGAAAAATTCCTAACCGGGCAGCATGCTCCGAAAAGTATTTTCCGGGTTGTCTCTGCCTCAAAGCATGTAAATCTCCCCCAGGGCAAAACTCCATCACCAAGCAAGAGAATTTTTCTGTCTCAAAATGAGAATACAAGGTAGGTAAAAATGGATGATCTAGAGACTGCAATATCTCTCTTTCAGTCTGAGCCCTCAGAAGCTTCTTCCGAGCTGCTAGAGCTGCTTTATCCATGATTTTCATTGCAAAACAAGTCCTGGTGCCAGTCAACTCTGATAGATATACACTTCCTATATCTCCACAACCCAGTCTCCTCAACAATTTAAAATGGTTCAACCCTAATGGTTGTCCCAAACGGGACCGGACGGCTTGAATTGCTTCCCACCGAATGTCATTTGCCTTGTGGGGCTTGTACAAGGCACTGCTCAAACTACTGGAGCTACTCTCATCACTAATATCACTGTCAGTGCTGCCTCTATACATGCTTGTCATCCTGCTCTCAGGATCATAGGAATTACTTACTTCACCACAATCACCAGACTTCTCAACAGTACTTGCTTCTTCACTCACTTCTGTGTTGGTAAAACTTTCTTTGGCTTCTGCATACAAAGTTGCCGTGTAAACACTGGTTGATGGGCTTGGGCAAAAGCTTGCTGGTGACTGAGCTGCTACATGGTTGTCCAACTGTCCAACTTCCCCTTCACCTGAAACTGTGACGATGCTGTCAGATTCAAGTGAGCTACTTGAATTAGACCTCTTGGATTCCTCTATGGGATGCTTAATAAAAGAATTGGTTTCTACTGTAGAAACCTTCTCCTCCAGAGGTGTTTGCTCTGATTTATTAAGAACTTCAGTTGATCCCATGATTTCAGGCTTACCGGAGAGTGGGCTATAGAAGTCTACAGCCATACTAGGATATCCTTCCTTCTGGATGTTACTGCTTGCCTTTTTGTGAGGATGCTTCTGGTTGATTACATAACCATTTGGATGGGAGGCAGTCTTTGAACCAGGTGCACGCACACTTGCAGAAGATTTGGTGGCAGAGGAGCAGTCATTTCCCGGCTGATTTAGAGATGAAGGCTGGCAGGATTGAGAAATCATAGATGTGGAAGGAGAGTTTTCAACTATTGTAGATGTCAAAGTCTTGGTCTTTGGTGAGGACCCAACTCCATTAACAAATGACTCCATGAAGCAAAGCAACAGCAGCTCTATGACATGAAAAAGAATCAACACAATACAGATACTTTGAGATATGGTAGACAAGAATGATAATCACCAAGTGATTAATACCAGAATCTGCTTATGAAGTAGTTCTTATATCTAGAAAAGCCACGGAGTTGGTACAATAACTAGGGTAATAGAGATAGAGACAAAGTACAGACACATCAAATGGTGAAATTCAACAAGAAAAATAGGTGATCCATCGAATATGCGGATACCTCTTGAAACATCACAATTAACAGAAAACTCCAAGATATCACGGAGTAAACAAGATAATGCTTAGTTGACCCTACCCTAAAATGAAGAAACAAGCCTTTCTCCACAATCAAATGAATGTCAAAATCAACCATTTTAAGCATTGTGGGTACTAAGATTTCTACAATCCCGTAAAAGCCAAAATATTTGCTTTGCTTTCTTCGATCAAGAAAACAATCATTAAGTAACCAAGTTTCCTCAGAACCCAGACGCTCAAATAAAATAAAAAAACGAAGAGAACCAAATGTTCAACCCAAGTTAACCCACCAAAACAAGCAACTAGCAAGTTCCAAGAATTTATTCTTTACAAACCGGAAAAAGCAACATCAAACACAAGTTACATAGCTTTCGCTACAGTTTCTCAAGCAACTAAAAACAGAAAGGAAAGAAGCAAAAGAAAAGAAAGTGAAAGAGTAAAAAGACTAAAGACCTGATCAGAGAAGAGAGGAGCCAATGCAGGAGAAGCAATCTTGCATGACTGTAACTATACAGAGAATAGAACTAAGCGAGAGCCCGCCAAAAGGCCAAAACCACCTCACCAAAGAGAAAAAGTGAAGCAGCTTTGTGGGTTCTGCTGCGTCTCTCCTGTTCCTCTCGAAGAGAAAATTTAGATCCGATCGAAGCAAGAAAGAGAAGGAAGATTGAATAATGATAAATGATTAGTAGTACTTTATTTTTTTTTTCTTTGCTCTCTTTGAAACGGGAAAAGTTGTTTTCTGTTATTTTTTTCGTCGTTTTATGGGAAGTGGGTGGCCGGATTGGAGGGAAAGATTAGGAGGAAGACAAAGCCAACTTCATAGGCTAAAAGCTGTGTTTTGCTTTGGATTAGTGCCGTCTTTAATGTTGGTTTATTCCCTCTAAATCCACTTTCTCTATCTATCTTAGTTGTTGCTGTTTTTTTTTTTTCTTTCTTCTTTCTTGTTCTTGTTTTTTGTAAAATCTTTGCACTAACTAGTCAAGTGGATGAAGATTGGGCCACCTCACTTATTTTGCATGGCGCGCCACCGCCACTTATTTTCCCTTTCTCTCTCTCTTTGGCCTTGGAAGTATTATTTTGTAGCTTTTCATTTGGCAATTTATTTTTCTATTTAGAGATGGAAAAAAGAGAAGGTTCCATTTGATGGTAATTGGTGTCTAATTAATAGTATTAGTTTTCATGCATTAAGTAGTATTCTTGCTATTTAGGTGGCCTTGTTGTTTTGCAGATGCTATAGCAAACCTCCCATATTTTAAAGCTCCCTTTTCTTATGGGAAAAGTTTTTCCTCCCCAACCTCTACTTTGGACCATTAAATTTATACTGTTGTTTGGCAAAGGGGAAATCAAATTGGTAATGGCATTTTCAGGAGTGAGTTACTGCTAGTGTAATTATCAGTCCAAATAAGGTAGCTCCTCCTTTTCTGTTCTTCCTTTTACTTTTACTTTACTAAGTAGCTATGGTTACTTAAGTTAGAGTAGTTAATTGATATCCCACCTCTCCGATGGAGATAAGGCAAAGCAAGATGAAATCCCAACTGTATTACCAATTGGCTACAGGAATTTTTTGTAATCTGTAAAATATAACAATTGCCAGCACTGCTGCAATCCTCTCTTTTTTTTTTAAACCAATCTTCTGTTTTCTCTTTTCTTTACCTTATTTTTGGAATCAGCCAATTTCTGGGAAAGAGTGGAAAGTATCGACTCTTTACGATATCATGTTGTTTTCAATGGCAATCCAATCCTTTTTAATGTCGCTAATCACATGGGTTAGGCAAGTAAACCTCACCAATATTATGAACCTCTTTCACGGGAAGAGAGAGGCCTCACATGGTGGCACGTGCAGGCCCAAACAAAAGCACGTGGACGGCTGTCATGTTCTTGGCGCATGCTAATGCAATTGCTCCTAAGCCCCCATTGCTCATTGGCCCTTACTAAGTTTTTAACCTAATAAGCGGCACTCTCTCCTAGTCCCTCATAATTAAAGGCACTTCAATTTTCAAAGTAAAATCATCCAAGGACACCACTGTCCTTTTGAGTTTGTGGGGTGCCCCCATCAAGACATGATCTTGCTTATATGAGCCTATGACCACCCTGGAACATGGGGGCCACCCTGCCAGTCTGACGTGTCCAGGCACCTGTCTGGGGTGGCCCCACTGGCCCACTAATGAGTCTCCCTTTCTGGGGTTGATTTTTGTAGGGCAGACAGTGTGCATAGGGTAGTTGAGTGGTCTCAAAAGTGGGCCGTAACCCACTACCAAACAAACCCATCCATTCTATATTAGCCTAAAAAAACATAAAGATGTTTTTGATCAGACGGCTATGTAAGGAGAAGTTCCATGGATTTGGTGAAGTGAATGTGGGATTCTGCCGCTGATTAAAGAAGGGATAGAGATATCCCTGATGGGGTCCTACAAAGATGAGGGTGTGCCTAAAACCATCCTTTTAGCTTAGGGTTCAGATTCTGACACGTATGAGATGATTGAATGGATTTATCCAGACAAGGTCTCCAAAGTTGTGGGACCAATGTCAACAATCAACATAAACTTGTCTGCAACAATCATTTTCGGTATGCAATGTACCGCATCATTCCTTTTTAAGCACACTTAAAACTTCATGGCTCGAATCTATACACAGATCTAACACGACCCATCAGGTTTTCTCTTCTTCCCCCTTTTTTTTTTCTTTCTCTTTCCCCTTATTTTATGGGGTCTCAAAATCATCACCATACATGATTCAATGAATGTAAGTGATGAATGCAATCGTACAATCTTGACCCTGCATTACATCGCTCTAGCATCCGTACATGCATGTGTTCTAAATCGCACTAGGATGCCATAAGTGCGACAGGCAAGATTTTGCATCAGTTCATACCCTACTACGATGTTAATCTAACCACCTCTGAAGTGTAGGAAGAAAGTTCAGCCGCAATATGTTTCTTCAAGTCTAGTTCTCATTGTCCCATCATCAAAGAATCCAGAAGTAATGATAGATAGGTTACTCCCATTTGTTAGTAATAAGTACACAGACTGCAAGATGTTCTGCAAATCGAAAGATAGCTGAAAGCAAGTCTCTATACATGTACAAAATGAAGAGCGGTCATCTCAAAGCATTACTAAAAAGGGAGACTAAAATGTAATTTATTCATAGGTTGATTTTTACGACTTTTCTAGCAGATTTTCTAGATATAGATTCAAAATGTATCTCCCTGTGGACAAAACATCAAGCCTCTTCTCGCTAGGCTCGTACTTCCCCTTTCGAAGCTGGTATCGATGAGTTACAGCTGAAATGGTATATTCTTGGCCTTCAATAGTCACACTTTCCCCGCATTGCAAGTTCTGCTACAAAAAGACCAGCGGACAAGAATATTAGGTGACTTAGAAGATAATAAAATCATTTCTCATTTCTAATCCTTGCCCAGTTATGGCGGCCCCTCTGAATAAACAAATAGAATAACATAAACAAATGCCAGATAGATCAATCAGTGTTTTGTCTACGGAAGATGTGGAGAAAAAGAGAATGGTCTACAAACAGGATTCTTCCACCTGAAATTATTGAAGCGCATCTGATGACATTCATAAGACATGAAACAAGAAGCAATTTTACAGCTCATTACTTCATAAGTTAACCCCGTATACTAGCCATCAATCTTCCTGAATCTTTAGGCCAAGCACAAAATAGTATATTTGCATTACAAGAATGTTTTTTCTCGTATTCAAACAGCAGGAAGAAACCAAGATGACTTGGCAACTACAAGCCCCATCCCTTAAACTATCATGTCATCCACAGCCAATAGTGCCTTTCAGCCTATCTGACCCTTATCCAACACGTTGATGGCTTCAATTATAAGAACATGTCTTCTAGGTCAGCCCCCAGCTGTAGAATCCTGTACAGCTCAGAAAAAGATTACACAATCCGTTATTTCCTCCCCCCTTCTTTTTCTTTCAACTTTAAAGCGACCCATTGGATTGACTAACACATGAAAAATAACTTTAGACCAGTATCTTTTCCCTATGTTGCTGCTCCAACTTTCTCCACATAGATATATCAGTAATTCAACCTTTATGCTGAGTTCTCTTGTCCTCTATTTTTGTGAAAAAAAGCTTCTTTTTCCATTTCACAGGGAAATCTCCAGAGATTCTCCAATAGCCAACAATCACCAGCAAGAACCCCTAGTGCTAGAGAGCTATGGAGGTGGGATTAGAAAGGACCCTAACAAGTACTACTAGTGCCATTCTCAGCAATGCCACCATCGCCAACCATTTCTTTTAAAGTAAGTAAGCACCAAGAGCATAATGCAATCCTATCCGGAATAAATAACCAATAATATGGACCTCAGGGAAAAACAAGGAGAACCCACAGTTCATTTGTCCTCGAGACAAATGCTCTCTGCGGGAACCTTGTGGATAGACAGTGCATCCAAAGTTTTGTTGTTCCTTTAATCATATCAATTATCCAAAATGCTTAAGTCAAGTTTGTTCCTCAATTTGAAACTCTACCCAGCACAATTTCTTCAACCGGAATTGTTGTCCATTTGCTATAACTAAGCTAAACCACCCAACATCACCATAGATTCCACTAATTAATTTGTTCCACCCTTGCATATCCTTTTCCTTTTGGTCCAAATGCAAACAGAACAACAAAGAAACACCTCATGACTCGGTCAAAATATGGTCTGATATTCCTCTAACGGGGGAATTCTGATACAAGCCCGTATAATCTTCAACAACTATAAGCTGATGTCCAATTATAATTACAACCCACGTAGGAGTATCTTTCTTTCTATCTTCACAAAACATGAAAAGAAAGGGTAAAAAAAAAGTTCTTGTGGTAAAGCTCCAATCGAACAAACGATAAAGACCAAGTATGAAATCACCAGCATCCAGCTAGAACCCGAGAGTGAAGAGTAACGAGTGGTTAAGGGAAGGGGACTTACAGGGGCAAAGCAGCGGATGCCGAGGTTCTTGGGTGGAGGAGTAATTTCGATGACTTTATAGGGGTAAGAATGAGAACGAGATCGGTGGTCTCTATCCCTGTCTCGGTCCTTCTTTCTGCACATTATGTGAACTACGGGTATCTGTTTTCACAGCAAAACAAAATCCCATATGGTTTCATATCCTTTCTTGTCTACTCTTTTTGTCTTAAACTTGTTAAAGGATAGAAGCATTTTTTGTTATAATTCTAAAGAAGAGGAAATGAAACCTCTGTGGAAATGTTGAAATGAATCGCGCACCTTCTGATAAGTTCCCAGATTCGATGACGCCATTAACATTCTCTCTTCCTCCTCTCCTCGTTAGTTTTGCTTATGCTCGACTATGTCGTATCTAGTACTACTATTGCTTTGTCTTTGTTTACGTGTACGTGTTTGATCGTCGAGGAGGCGAGGGAGAAGGAAAGCCAGAAAAACATCAGATATTTTCTTTAGGAAAAGAGAAAAGAAAAAAATATGGAGTCAGGAACTCACTTGAAACAAACATGTGTCAATTTGCTCTATTCGTGGCCGACATGTCGTCCAGCGTCAGTTTGTGGACATGTCGTCATTCGTTAACACCACCACAGGTCCACAGGTCACAATTCACAAAGGTACTTGATTAGTTATTGTCCTCTTTGTGCTTGGAAATGACCCAAAGACCGGAGAACTCGTCTCTTCAAGAATCAGTTTCCTAGAGAAATTCTCATTTACCACATATATTAGAAATTTTTGTTTGTTTGTTTGATAAGAAAACATAAGACATTCATGTGTTGTTGGCTGAGAGACAACTATCTTACGTAAATAACCACTTGATTGCCCAAGGAGAAAAAGAAAAACAATGCGAAGGGGGTATCAGCAGCACCAATCACCAACCATTCCAAGTTAGTATTAGGTTTTTCTTACATCATATGACCCACTAAGCAGGAAAAGGGAGAGAAAAAAAGGGTCTTGCCGGAGGCGGGGGTAGTCTACCAAAGAAGCAAGACACACTAACAACAAAGCAGCAATACTCCGCGTTCATTTCTCCAGGCGTAAATCACAATGAGCCAACAGAATAGTA
Organism: Turnera subulata; assembly: GCA_028386065.3. NCBI lineage: Eukaryota > Viridiplantae > Streptophyta > Magnoliopsida > Malpighiales > Passifloraceae > Turnera > Turnera subulata. The sequence goes on from JAKUCV010006391.1 coordinate 152,475, forward strand.
ACATAATTGGAAAAAATTAATGCTTCCAAGTTATCCTATTCCCGGCGAATGAAATAGTTAAGTTGATTTCTTGGCAAACTAAATTAATGAGTGTACAAGTTAGTGAAAGAGAAAAGCTAAACGCTAAACAATTCGGACAACCTCAATTTGCCATTACAGTCCCAACAAAAGCTTTGCCTCCACAAACTTCTACCTTCCATAGGGGTGGTATCTACCACTGCCTGCACCTCCATATCCACCTCTACTGCCATAAAAGGGACCTCCTGCACCAGCACCCGCACCGGCACCACCTCCATAGCCACCTCCGAGAGCAGCACCATAGCTACTCCCATAGCCACCACCAGCACCACCATATCCACCATAGGCCTCACTAGGCCCACCATAACCACCTCCTAAATCATAACCTCTGCTAAAGGCTCCTCCTCCATAACGACCAGAATACCCCAAGGAGGAGTCTCCCCTGTAGGGGCCCATGCCGCTGCCACCACCATATCCTCCATATCCACCAAATTCACCCCCTCCATAACCCCCATAGCCAGCACCTCTGCTTCCATATGCCCCACCAGACCTATAACCACTACCACCACCACCACCGAAACCACTGCTTCCAAATCCTCCATAAGTATCACCAAATCCACCGCCAAATGACTGCCTAGGTTCATTATGCCGCTTGGAAGACATCAAAGGTGGATTAGGCTTCTTGGGTTCTGCTTTCTTGATCTCCACCTACAACAAAAGAAACAGATGTTCTGGTAAGAGAAACTAGTAACAGAAGTGACAATCAGATTATCAAGTTTCTGAACAGCAAAATAATTTCCACTGCAAACGGTCTGCCCGCAACAAGTTGCTAGAGGTTAATGATTACAACAATCATCTAAAGGTTAACGTAGCTTGCCAATCAGTAGAAGATCAATATGATTTGCGAAAAGACTTTACTAGGAAACTTTTACTGGTGGATCAGAGATAAGCAAATTCAACTTGATTTGACTTTGACAGCAAAGCAAACTAAAATTTGAAAATAGATGCATATACAAGGTGATAAGAGATTCAATTTTGAAGGGATAAATGTCATGCTTAAGAACCAAAAAAGGAAGCAAGACCATGCCATTAAATACTAGATGCTATCTTCCCACCTGATTTCCAGCCAGCTCAAGCTTGTTTCCCCTTGCCAATAGATCATCAACTGCTTGCTCATCATCAAATGTGATAAATCCAAACCCACGAGAGCGATTGGTTGTATGGTCCCGCATAATTTGGTGTTCTCTAATCTCTCCAAATTGCAAAAAGAATTCTTTGAACTCATCTGCTCACCAGAATAAATCAATAGTCAAACAACAGGTGTCCAAACATTGGTCACAAAAGAAACAGCTGCTTAAAGGAAAATCACCTTCAGTCACCCCTCCAGGAATTCCGCCCACAAAAATCTTCTTAGTCCTGAAATCCTTAGACCCAGCAGCTCCTTTTGGTATAGTTCGCTTGATTTCCACCTAAAGAATCAAAAACCAACAACAAAGATGGGAAAATGACCTAGAGAGAGCCAATCAACATCTTATTCCAACTCTAATGAAAACTCTAACCCTACTTGTTTCCCATTAATAATATGTCTCTCCTGAATGACTTGATCTACAACTGAGGGATCTGCATATGTCACAAACCCGAATCCACGAGGCTGCCCAGTCTTCCGGTCTTTCATTATCACAGAATCCGTAATTTCACCATATTTGCTGAAATGCTTCATAAATTGATCTGTAATTAATCACATCAACAAGAGAATAGCAAGTCAACGAACTGCACCAAGATGTATGACTCCATATCATAATGGAACAGGGAAAACAAACAAACCTAGTGAAGTCTCCCTCGCTAAACCCCCAATGAAAATTTTCCTGCAACCCACAGAGCAAACAATTCAAACAAATATCACATAAACTTCTCGAGAAAGTTCAAGTAGGAACAACACAGGAAGTTTAAACTTCCTTCCACGTAATACACAAAGTAAATTGAGATAAAGTAAAACACATAGAACACCCTACGTTTTCACATCGAGAAGCTTATCAAAACGCAACGAACTAGAGGATAAAGTAACAAACTCGCTTTTTTCTTTCGCGTGTTCGATTTCTCGAGAATCAAATAGAGCTTACATTAGGCTAAGGACCAAAAAGTTGCAATCTTTACGATAAGGAAAAGGGGGGGGAGAGAGAGAGAACAGAAAGAGGGAGGAACGATTGATACCCGGGGCTGGCTCCGTCGCCGGAGTGAGATTGGGGCTGCTTGTCGTCCTCAGGCTCCGGGTAGTGGTCGGTGGGTTTAACGTCGTTAATGTCTCCGTCGAGATTGGATTCCTGGTCGTGCGGGTCCATTGGGGGTGGTTTTACCAGTCGGTTTAGGGCACAAATCTTTTTGTTTTTTTTCTTTTAATTGTGGATGAGGGTGAACGAAACTTATAGAAAGAGCTACGAGGAAATAAAAGGCAACAGCGGAGCAGAAGAGCCACAGCCCTAGAAAAAAAAAAAAAGTAAAGACCTATTGAGGCGTTGGTTGGTGCTCAACGGTGCAGCGAATTGGGCTATTTGGCCCGTAAAACTGCTACGCAACTACTTTGGTCCCTGGTTGGGTTCCCCTTCTATTTCTATGTAATAAATACACAACGGATACTCTCTTTGGAGGGATCTTACGCGCCACCGACTTTTTTTTTTCCCCCTTTTCACAATTCCTAGTAGTGAAAGTTGAAACACCTCTAAATTATGTACAGATCAGTAATCCAACATTAAGTCTACTATTAAATTCGGTCAGGTTAGGTTAACACTTAAAAGAACACAACGGATACTCTCCCCCTAGAGGGACCGTACGCACCACCGACTTCTTTCCCTTATTTCACAATCCTAGTACTAGATTTGCTTCGCTTGTTTATTTTATTTTTTTTTGCCCTGAATTTATCTCGCTATATTAATGTGCTCATAATGATGTTATCTTGTGAAACTCCTCTAAATTATATAAAGATCAATAATCCAACATTAAGTTTATTATAAGATTCGGTCATGTTTGGTTGACACTTAAAAATAAAAGTATGATAATTTGTTTTTTTTTTTTAAACTGTATGGTAGTTTGTTTAAGATTTATTTAGATTGTGCTATATATATTAAATTAGTCACTATTTCCTGACGGGTTACCGGTTGGAGCCGCAGCATTTAGCAAATTTGTTTAAAATTCTGAAAAATGACTCATCCTTCAGTTATGGCTAATGCTACGAAATCCATAACGACCATAGAGTTGAAGAATAGGGCAATTACTAAATCTATAAATGTGAGTGCTTTCATTACTCTTGAGATTCTTACTGAATAATACCCTTTAACGTTGTAGAGTTGACAGTTCAGAGTTCGGATCTTAGTAAGTTAAGACTTGACGGGGCATGGTTAGAGTTTCTCTTTGTTTAAAAGTAGTAATTAATCACCCAGAGATTTGGAGTAAAAGGACCCCGAGATTTCCAGGAAATTGGCATCTATTACAACTTTGATCGTGATGATCGACTTACGATGATGAAGAATATGATGAATCCCACCCTCCGGCACAAAATCCACTGGATGGTCTGCCAAGCTAAAAAAATTCTCACCGATTCATTAGAAAGTTAAGACAAAAAAAATCTCATTGGAACTGTCTGTAGGTTCAAGCAAGGTGGTGACTACCTAAAATCCGCAGTGTGCACGAGCAAGTCAGCATCCTCGACGATAGATAAAATGACAAAACTACTGTTCCGGATCTAAACAGAAACCATATTCCTCATCTAGCACTACCCTGATCCTATCACCAAAATCGCGTGGCAAATCTCAGTTGTTATTTACAGCTAGTACAACAAAATCTGGCAAGGAAGAACTTCAATTTGAAGGATAGAGCAAATGCTAGTATGTATTCTGTGGATTAAACCTCCTTCGAGCCTCTCGCCTATAGTATGGAGTTTCATCTATTGTCTTTCTCACGTAATCAACAAAAGGCTGAGGTGTTCTGGGGGACATTTCACTCGAAGCAGGACTGCCGCGCACAGGCGTTTGAGGTTCCCTGATACTTGAAGTCGCAGTGGTTGCAGGGGGTGCAAACGGCCAAAACCTGTCGTATATTTTCCAGCCGGCAAAGACAGTACCAAATATCAACACCATTCCCCAAAAAAGGGCAAGAAGTAGTGTCTTAGCAGCGTTCTTGATATTGGTACGTGATTCTGCAGGTTCGCTGAGTTCATAATTGATATCTATTTCAGCCCTCTGACCTGCAAACCAGAAATATAATGGTTACCCGGTTGCCTCTTGCAAGACATACACCCTGGCTGTGTACCACCAATTCAGTGCAAATTCATGCTCACCATTAGCACGAAGCGTGAAGATGATTTTATCCTTGAAACTCTTGCTTCCAAGCACTTTGACCTGGGAATATGCAAAGAAAGAAATAAATTAAGGAGAATGTCAATGGTTGAGAAGTATGAAGGATGTGAAACGATACAGGGGAGACAATATTCTACCAACCTAACCAACTGCAAAGAAAAACTTCAATCATAAATGTTTTCAAGAAACCAGTCCACCCATAGCTAAACGAAATAACTTCAATTGTTAAGGTGCAACGACAGTAATAATAATAAAGGAGAGAGCAAAGGGAGTCCTTCAATTTCTAAGTGCTAAAAGAGGTAAATATTTTGAGCAACTTCTAGACAAAGCATGGGTAACTCACTTCAAACTGTGCAAGCCCACCAATCCCAAAACCTTCTCTCCGAACAATGTCAATCTTCATTGATTTTGGGTCAAGCCAATGGAAATCAACATCTACAGCCACAAGATAACCACTGTCATTGCCATTTACAAGGGCATCATAAGGGATAAAATCTCTTAGTTGTGAAGTCTCTAGAGGATTAAATCAGCATTGCGCGATCGGGCTAAACAACCCAAACCACGATTAGTTAAAAAGAAAGCCTAGACATAATCAATATCTCATATTCACCTATAGAAACACTGAACGAAGACCAACAAAGGAAATAGACAAAAGAACACTAGTCGATCACCTGTATTTCCCAATATGGTTATGACAGTCTTGTTGGAGTCTGATGTCAGATTCAACTGCATTGAATTCTGCAATATAAACAACATCAAAGAGATTTTCTATCTTTGATTAAAAAAAAAAAGAGATTTTCTATCTTTCAGATTCACACCTATAATTCAGTTTAGCAAAATTTAATTTTATGTTGAAACAAAAACCTACCGAGCAAATAAATAAATGGCATTGAATATGCTTTCTTTGAGCCAATCTAGCAAATTAAAGTTGCAACAAAGATAATGGCATGATTATTATGCCCATAGAATCCAATAAGACAAAATTGCACCCTGCTGGTTTGTATCTATCATCAACAGATTGCTTTCTAATATTACATGGGAGTGCAGTTACCTTGTGCATCTCCAGTATGGAAAAACCTCCAACAAACATTGCAGATGCAGAATCAGAAATATGTCTGGCTTCTCTGAGTGATGCATTCACAGAAATCGTTAGAAATGGTTTCATCTCCTTTAACCCGGACGCTGAATGTAGCAAATGCTCTGGTGAATATGGGAAGAAGTGACAGTAGAAACTATTGGTGTCGAGGTCCATCCCTGGCTTGGCATACCTTTAAGCAAGACAGGAAACAGCATTAAAGCGAGTAAACTGCACTTTGTAAGAGTCATAGCTAAGAAGGAAAGAGTCAGAAACATACCCAACAATAGGAGGATCGACCTTACAGTCATATGGTACTCCAACAGCACCAACCTTGTTGTAGTAATCGCTGTTCCATCAACCAAAGAAGTGAGGCCATAACACTCATCAGTAGAGAAGAACACCTAAACTAGTGCATAGCTTATGCCTGGTAAACACCAGGAAGATGAGCCATATACACCATTGAAGAGCAAAAAGAAAACTAGTCTTATTGCTGTTCATCAATGGCAGCAACAGGTGGCTCATATGCATTCCAACATACAGAGACTAGACTTCACGGTAAATTCAGGTAAGCATTAGTCACAGCATGAGCTGGCTGCCGCAAAAGAACTAACATAATGGTTATCATTTTCAACTTAAATTACAAACCTGAACCTCACAGGGAAGCTATATCCCTTCATTGGATAAGGAACGTTTGTAAGTATCTCTTTTGGAGCATCAATGGATATGCCATGTCCTGATACCGTAACCACTGTTTGCAATTTCATACTTGGGGATTCATAAAACACTGTTCATGAAAATAAGTCTTAATTATAAAAAATCACACGTATCATGTTAAATATGCAAAACAGCCAATTCGTCATGGTGGATGATAAATACAATCAATACCTTGTGTTGAACCTAATCCAACTGCATCAGCTTTCCCAGAGTGCATATCCACATCTATGACACTTTCATTGGCACTACGCCAGAGTCCAGAAGCTTGAGCATCACTGCCTGCATACAGAGGAAAATAGCCAATTATCAGAATCTGACTGATAAAAAAATGAAAAATAAAATTTCCCTCAAATTAATGACAGGCATAAAAAGCCTATCCAGAAGAGACAGAAGGACATTAAAGGTAATTTTGAGATCATAGGCACACCTTCTACGCTGAAGTTAAGTGAGCTCCCATGACGAAGGATGGGGTTTTGAGGATATACATGAGCACCAACTAAAATCTGAAGAAATGAAGGATTCAGGAGTCTTAAACTGGACTGAATGTATGAACTTGAGCCAGGAGGGCATAGTAAAAAAGAAAAAATCAGAGCACGAGGCTATTAACAAACAAACATGTCACACCCTACGCACTAATCAGTCATGATATACACAAGTACCTATCTTATTCTCCATACATTGAGTAGTAGCATTGGTTTCAAGACATCATAGTTGCTGGCCATTATGTATATAATGGCAATTGACCACAAAATGTCCAATCAAGAATCTCTTGGCTGAAACAATACATTTTATTTTCCCCACAACTTTTTGAAAATAGCAACAGAAAAAAAGCTGGTGCAGAAAGATATATAAACGATAGAACATCCTCTGCTTCAAAAAGTTAACAATTTGCAAAAACACTGAGCAAACTAAAGCACATCAGCATGGGAAAAAAAAGGTTTTTCTATGCATCTTTCTCCATTTAATAAACAAAACAAAAAAAAAACCATAAAATAGAGTTCCAGTATTTGGTCACAGAATAAACATCTCACCCATGGCCAGTCATAGCAAGTATTTTGCTGCAAATAGTCCACTGTCCAAAAAGAGATAAACATTTACCAGCACATAGTCAGACTTCTGTGGATTACTGTCCATTGATACTCGTAAGAGAGCTCTACCAAGTCGCATTGCCTACAACCAAAAATGGAGCATCAGAAAGACCTAGAAATCAACAAGATGAGAAAATCAAACTTTTTTGCAATTTGTACAAAAAATTCTGATCCTAATTAGAGCATTTTGTACAATCGAAATCTGAACCTAAAAACAAATACAGAAAAGGTGCAATGAATATAGTAACTCTTGAAAAGCAACTGATAAACTGATTTGACAACTAAGAATGCTGGACTTCCATTGCTCACCTTTATGTGTATCCTCCCACTGTGATTTCCAATGTCATCAATGCAAACAATATTATGATAGTTAGTTTCAGCATGATAAGGAATCGCATCATGAGCTTCATAAAAGGGATTCCCTGATAAAGTGAAAATTCAAGAAGAAGAGTTAAGTTCATATCTAAAAGAGCAGTCATAATATTTTTAAGCAGCAGGAACTTCATTACCTAAAGCATCAAAAAAACTTATGGGAAGATCGAGTTCAGCACCAACGGCAACATAAATGACATGGTTTGGAAGCTCCTTATTACTTACTCTTAGTTGAACCACCTGACAATCAGACACAGCATGAACTATGATTCTAAGGAAGAGGGTGAGCAATTCCACTACACATATATGCCAATGCTATAACTAAACAAAATAGAAGGTGAGCACTTGGTTGGCATGTTAACATTCTAAATCATACAGTGCCTTTTGGACTCCATTAAGTGCAGATAACAAAGGAAATAGTTTGAAAGAGTTCAACATTATCACCATTCTGTTTAAGCAGAAGGATATGGAGTTGGACAAACCTAACAATTAGACACACAACAGTTATTCAATAGCTTCTGCTCTTAGAAGATAGTGGTACTCTTAAGGAACTCAAGAAACATACTTTATAACATTTTACTCTAATATACTAGATCGTTAGGGAAACATATAAGTGATCGTACTTGGAACACAGCCCAAAATAAGAAGCTTGGTTTCGAGCAAATACCCAAAGATCAAATCAAAAACACTGGAGCTAAGCCAGTACAAATACCTCAGCAACCTTGACACAGGTAGCAATCTCAATCCTTCCAGTGGTTCGATCTTTGGCCTGTATACAAGCAACATTGTTCGCCTCCATTGTTTTTATTCTATCTCCATCAATGGAAATAGCATCCTTTTGCCAAGCTTCATTCTTTTCACAACTTCTTAATATAGAATACGCAATTGAACCTTTGCGATTCTGGCTGTCCCATTGGCTATGTGATTCTAGGGATGAAGGCAAAAGCTTAGATGTGACATAATGAGGCGGAAGAATCCATGTTATAGGTGCTCCAAGAGCAAGAGGGAGATCAGGCACAACTATCAATGATATAGATGCATCATAAACCCTTGATTGCGAGTAAGATGTAGAAGCAAAATCGCATGAAAATTTGACTGCAACATTTGCCCTCCCTGCAGATCTGGAACATAGAGAAAAATTGCTCAGGAGACGAATAAACTTTCTAAGATGTATGAAAAGCAGATGTAGGACATATCAAGGTTGCATATGCTAAGTAACAGAAAAGCAGCAAACTTATAACTACCTTGTCACAATCTAAAAAGGCAGAATAAATGGCAGAGACAGATGAAGCAGCATTGGTTAATATAAAAAAGCCAAGACATGAAGGAAAGCATACCTTCCATACAAGACTTTAATGAAACCAAGTTCGTTCCCCTCATCCAATGCAAACCATTGTTTTTCGCCTTGTAACTTTTCTGCCGCATGGAAACTCAATACCTAATTCCATTCCGAAAACAATATCTTACAATGAAAAAGGCATATGGGAAGAAAAAAGAGGCAATAGTAATTACACTCGTTCTAACCTTGTCATCATCTATAGACCATTTGTACCCTTTGCAGAGCTCATAAAATGAAAATAAATCCCCCTGAAAACACAAGCCAGCCAATCATACCCCAGAAACCAATATGTAAATTGACAATAAACTTATATTAAGTTCTTCTCTTACATCAGAAAGTGATGGATATATTGGCATCTCACGGCCAACATTAAGCTGTTCACTTTGTGTATTCAATATTGCCAAAGAAGGAACTCCTACTTTCACAATGCCATATGCTTCAGAAATTGCAACACCTTCATTCCCATAAACCGTTGCGTGCATTGTCTGAGAATAAAAGAACAAACGCATAAAATAAGGGAAACATACGACATTAAAGATAACAAGCCGCCATTTTGCTGACTTTGTTATATAGAAAAATACAATGAGAAAGAGTTAGTAAGTTTTAAGGATAAAAAATGCAGAATCTGATCTTAAGCACCAATACACAAACTGTAAACTTGCAGAACTCCTTAGGAAACAAAAACCAAGCTGATTTTTTTTTTTTATGCCATAGAAGCTTTCATTTGTTGGGCTCCAAGCCAATTTGCTTTGTTATCAACTTACACAAGACCAGATTGACTTTGAGGTTAATGGGAAAGGTGAATTCGCTTGCAATTAGAGAAAGATGTTACGCAAACAAGACAAAACCCTGAATACTCCAACTACAAAGAATATTAACAGAACAATATTAGACGAACTAACAACTGAAGCATGAGTGATTTCTATCTGAATGCTGAAGAACATGCATGAATAAAACATGATATTTAACTTTATAAGATACTCAGATCAACAAATCCTGGACCAATCTATGCTACATTGCAACGCCAATTAATGAGAATTGCTATGAGAAGGTATAGAACAGTTGAGCATCAGCAGATTGTTTCATATCTTACAGTGTTGCCAGGCGAAATTGCAGACAGCTTCCCTGAATGTTGGTCGATTACAGCTATCCCATGGTCCGCAGAGGCGAACTTAGTATATACACCAATAGTTGGACCTCCTTTCACAGTAAGCTATTAGAAAAATGGAAAAGGTAAGGTCCACACTCTACATTGTTAATTGAAGATCAGAGTGACTTCGAGGTCAATGGAAAACTTATGAGTGACTTGTAATAACATAAGCAGCGGCAACAGAAAGTGCCTTTTTTATTATATAGAAAATAAAAGGTTCTATATTTACAGTCTAAACATTCTCGAGTGGAGGACGTGAACAAGACAACGTATATGCAAGGTATCATACCATGTAAGATGCACCTGGTACAAGGAAAATATCGTGCGGATGAATTCCCAATGGTGCATACACTTCTAACTTTATTGGTTGACTCCGTATTTCATGTCCAGATTGCTGTCTAACACTGACCTGACAGTAAAATCCTTTTGTAAACTTGCTCAACGCAAAATTTCTAATAAAGTAAAACAACTTGGGAGATAAACCAAAAATGAAACAAAATCAACTCATTGTCATGAAAGAGCTTACATAGAGTGTGGTGACCCCAAGCTGTTTAGCAATGATTCTGAAGCTTGCTGCATTAATAAATTCACCAGCGGTGATTGCAATAGCATCATCACCAACAAGTTCAACTATATCATCGTCCAAGAACACATGGATATTCATGTAAGCAAACTGCAGCAGAAATACACAAACATTAGAAATTCAATGATTTTAGAAGAACTAGTGAGCATGACTTGATGCATATACTAATATATTATCTTGGTATATGCACCAAGACCAGTAAATACAAAAAGGCAAGGAGAGCTGAGTCAAGAGAATATTCAAACATAGTCTATTGTTCACACAAGCCATAAATGCACCAGTCTCCATCTCAAGTGAAGTGCAAGACAAAGAAAAGCAGTAATATGTAGTTTCTAGACCATACAAATGATTCAATTTCAAACCTGAGACGAGTCAAAAGTATTGCCACCGTTAACCCCAGCCTCTAGACCTATAGATCGTGACTCTCCTTCCTGAAAATGTCAAGAACAAAGGTTCAATGCTAGCTCTAACAAAACAAAATTGGCAATATATTAAGAACACACCATGAGGCTTATTTCTTCCCGTGCCGCAATTTTAATCCAGTCCACATCAACTACTTGGACCTGTAAAAATATGCATCAGAAACAAAATAAGTAAAGTGAGTGCAGCGAGCAGCCTACTGAAGAAAACAAGGCCGCTTGGAGTCTCATAAGCAGGTTGCATCCACTGATCCTCTTTCATATACTGTTCTCTTCAGATACCCATATACAGAAGTTTGGTTTGCTTTTACTAATTGGCCAAAAACAGAAAACTTCCAGAGTTCTAGCCAGTTCACAGTTTACTATTTTTTAAAGTCATTTTTTTTTTTTTTTACCTCGATGCATATTCTCATGAATTACCAATTTGGACAGAAAGAAGTTTCAGTGTTCTATTTTCTAGAGCCATCTTAAAAAACGACAGAAAGCAGCAAGGAAAAGACTGTATGTAAGAACATATTACCGTAGCAGAAGCTGTGATGGGAGGAGTGAGTCCAATATCATAAATTGTCACAACTGCTGTTCCCAATCCTTTAGGAGAGAGCATCAGATGAAAGCATTGTAAGACTGGCGATGATTGAATAACCTCCACCACTTGAGAATCGTTCACAGCAGCTTCCCACAAACAGCTTCCCCCAGTAACTGAGAGATTCACCTATATTGCAGCAGCAAGTGTGGTCTAAGATTTTAATGCATGATAGGTATAGCAAACACTACACGTTTCATGCATTCCAAGCGAAGTGTCAGAGATGTTTATTTGAAACCATAAGTTCTTAATTCAAACAGATACCTATAACTTTCAAAGATGAAAGAAGAACACAGACAAAACTATTATCACGGAATTGGAAACAAGGTCAATAATGCTACAACAAGAGAAATAATGCTACAACAAGAGACCACGTAAGCTGCCAACAAATACATTGGCCATTCTTATTTCTCCCTGTCGTATAAGTCATTGGAGTCCAAAAACCACCAAACTAGTTGAGCTAATTATGAGCAATACACCGATCAGAAGCCACAACTCAATACAGATTCAGTTTGACCGAAACAATGCAGGCGATGTAATACTAACCTCCTCAATTCCCACCAAGGAACACCTACTCTTAAAGAAGTTCTAAACAAAAGTAAGGTCCAATTACAATTTAAAAGTCTGGCTCATCCCCAATAGCAGATGATTTGTTGTCAATATATACCAGCACACATAGAGAGCTTTCACAGGGTATTTTGTATGTTTAATATTCATAGGAGAATGAGTAATTTGTATTTCTTCTTTGTTAACTTCATACAGTAGGAAAATAGTACAAAATTCACCAAATAAAACGGTGAACAGGAATTACAGAGAAGCAATTACCAGGTATGGCTATGTGAAGAATTAATCCCCATAAGTACAAACCATCTTTTAGCTATTCCTAAATAAAAAATAACCAGTCATGCAAGGTGGTGCTACATCTAGCAGACAACACAACCGCATAGCAAAGACTGCCGACTGGAAGGGAAAAAAAGGACAAGAGGGTTTGCAGTACTGCACTTGAACAAATGACATAAGTCCTCACATTAGCTGGAAAACGATATTAAAGAAAATGGATCACTTCAAAGCACTCAACAGGACTATTATGCCTACTTGCGTTTGAGTGTACCTTAGCATTGGGATTGAAGTACAACAAGTTGAATTCTGGGTAGACCCTCAATGTAGAAACAAGCTGCATATTTGAACAATCCAAAAGAGTCAAACAAGTAGTTCAGAATAAAGGAAACCATGTCCTTCTGAGTGGAGAAAAAGAAATTGGCTTCCGAGCCTTCAAAAGCTGCAGAACCCCACCTGATTTGCATGATCTAATTAATTAATACATAACTTGCAGTTTCCTCTAAAATAACATCGTCACACAAACATACCTCTAAACGAATAGCATCCTCTAGAATGTTTTCCAATCTTTGCACTACAGGAGGATCAACTGCATCACCCAAACCAAAAACAGAGGCACGAACAATGCACTAGAAAACAAGTAAAAAGCACATAAGTTAACATGATATGAAAAGTTGAAGGAACAGATGCAATAAAAACTTATAAACGCCAGAGCAAAGGTATTAGATCCCACAAGGGGACACTGATTTCATATGCAACCTAAAGAAAAAAATGCTTAACTTATACTTCATTGGTTTATGTATATTACATGTAAAGATATCTTCACGCAGAAGAAACAAGAAAAATTGAAATGAGAACTCATACTTCTTTTCAAAAATAAGACATGTTCTTCTTGAGTTGAAACCTTGAGGAACATCCATTGTTGGACAAAAATTTCTCATTTCAGAGCCATTAAATCAAAACATCACATCAGACAGAAAATAAAATTTGGAATTTCAGAAGGTAATCCCTGGAAACACTATCACTGTAGAAATGCAGAAATCAAAGTTCATGCAGTACCTGGCCTGTTTCATTTTGCAGTACTAAAAACCTCTCCCAATTGGACTTAGACCTTTTTGACTCATAAGCATAATCCCAAAACGCCAGGTCTTCACAGTTGCTTAATTCCCACTCCAAAGAAAGAGAAGATGAATTCGCAAAAGTTTCTCCAGAACTATAAATGCCAACTGCAGCTATCCGAATAGTACGACCATTCGCCATTATAACAGGAGTGGCACGAATTCGTCCAGTGTTGCGGTCAGCAAGAGTTGCGGCTCTTATAACATCATGTTTGTTGACTGAAGAGTGCAAGAATTTCAGCAGACAGTAGAAGTAAATGAAGAAATTTTTTCAAACTTGAACCTTTCTTTTATTCTATCTATGATGAAGTTATAAGATATTTACCAGGTTCATCCACAACCAATGAAATTGAAGAAGGGAAACTGCATGTGAGAAACAATCCAACTTCTGCTATTGCAGGGAGTGGATGGCCATTTCCGACCAAATTCCCACGTTTGAAAATCAATTTCTGAGCAATTGGAAGCGAGAGAATAAATAGAACATTAAATTTAAGGGGTCAAGACAGTGAAAGTGCATTGAATGAGTTATGCAGAAAATAAAACAGAAAAAAGGCACCATGCCAGTACAGGAGAGAAAGCAGAACTTACAAACATCCCCAGAGTTTGACATGAAACTTTGTACACATTTTCATGGCTGTTAGAAACCTTTTGCACATGAACCCCATCTTTGATGTGAACTTGCTTGTCGTCCAATAGTTCCACAGTTTCAACGAAGTCGACATCTTTGTCCCACCGCTCAGGTCCTCCAAGAAGTATAACATCTAAACTTGTTTCAGGAACCAGGTACAAACTCTCCAAGGTTTCCAGCTGATGATGGTCGAAATCATACCAGTACCCGCCAAAGCTGTTACCATCACCCACCTGATGCAAACTAAGGGGTTGATATGCTGCAATGCGTGATGAAGCTTTCAAAACAAGAGACCCGTAAAATGGTCTATCAGAGGTGTGATATTCCTTTGAAAGGGTTGCATGCAGCATGGTCTCGCCTGAACTGGAAGCATATACTCTGGTCCAGGAACAAGGTGGATCAAATATAGAGTCATGGAGCTGACCGGTTTCCAACTTCTCTTCAAAAGGAGGGAACTTTGTTGCATTCAGAACAGCAAAAGACTCATGTCCAGCTTTCCACGTAATGAATGAATGAAAAGCATCGCACCTGTGAAAATAGTCACCTGACAAAAGCAGACCTAACATTAAATAAAGAACATCAAAGTCAACCAAAAGCTTTTTCCGGTTGAACTGTGGTAAGTAGCATTACCATTTGACGCTTTCATTGTTACAGCAGCTAGGAGATGCGATCCTACAACAGTCTCTACTGGTAAATTTTGCAGCATCATCATAGACGACGGAACAGAAACTTCAATAACCACCTATTCAGAGTATAAATAGTCCATGAGACACAGAAAGTAGATGAATTTCGAGTGAAATACCTAATGTAACCCACATACAAAAATTCATGCAAGATCAACTATTGTCACTGTGTTTGGAACAGTTTGAAAGAAATTTTAAAAATTTCTAAGGATCTTTTCGGATAGGATAACATTTAGGCTCCTTCCCACTGTACTGCATCAAGGAAGGGTTCCCCTGGAGGGTATCCACCAAGTTTCTAAAGCCCTTTACTATAGATATTTTGCATCTCCACATCCATCTCAAAAGAAAAAAAAACATGCAAACCATTCTTGTTACTCTCGCTAGCTCGTTTCATGATGGCTTTCCTTTTAACGGAAGCAAAAATCCCCCATCTTGGAACTCTAAAGGTAATAATAGTTAAAGAAAATCGAAATGCAAATCATTCAAAGAAAGAATATATATCGAAAAAATGAAATGAAATCAGAAGAAATTCGAGCATTTGAAAAATCAAAGTGAAAAAGTAGTTGCAAAATCCTGGATTTGATTGTATAATAAAGAAAATCGATAAGAAATATTTCTTTTAGGAGGAACAAGAATGCTTAATAGACTAAGGAGCCTGATTATTTCCTATCTAACCATTTATTCCACGGTTCGAAACTAGAAAAGCCAGGAGCAAGAAGAGAACTTGCAAAACTAAGAATATTATATTGCTATTCTTGTACCAAGTATGATGAAAGATGCAGGTGAGATAGATGCATATCACTACTATTTACCTCGTCGTAATTTAAAGAATCAAAAACAGAGGCAACTTTGACAGTTGCTTTACCATGCCTCTTTGCCTGGACAACCCCAGAATTAGATATCGCCAAGATAGCAATGTCTGATGAAAACCATTTGTACTCACTGGATGCTTTTGCGCAACCTATGTCACAAAATAGCTCCATTTGTTCAGAAGCAGGCTAAATAAGTGGAAAATTGCGATCGCAAGCTTAGAATGCTACCAACCTCCTGTAGCTTTCAACTCCATCTCTTGGAAAATATTAGGGGCCCAAGGAAGAAGAATAGTATCAGATTTACTGCTCTTTCGATTCAAAGAAAACTTCACTTGATCACAAACAATTATTTCTTGCACGACCTTCATATTCTGTCAAAGAAAGAAAAGCAACATAAAATAAACAACAGACCAGAAAAGAATGTAGGGTCGTGATTACTCCAAAAAGAACACTCAAAACAAATCCAAACTTAACAGAATCTCGCCTTCTTTCTCACTTGTTGCCCGCCAAAATAAGCTAAAGAAGCTATCACTTTTCCCACTCCCGGATAAGTCGCTCGCAGGATTCTGGAATTTCTCCAACCATGTTTGGCTAAAATATCTTCTGACGGCAAGAAAGTATTCCAGTACTGAGACCGATCTTCATTCAGATTCAGATCATCACTCTACATCGCAGAGAAGAAACCTTTCAGTGGAAGAAAGAAAAAAAAAACAATGAAGAAACTGCACACAAAATTTTGGCTCCTAACTCATCAACTTTGAGAACAAAATGGTCAAAAGACAAGACAAAAGGCAAATTAAACTAAAAATTAGAAGTCATCTCAGGCGCAAGGAGAAAAACAATAGACTCCAGGAATAAAAGAAATGCCAAGGTGTAAACCAGCTTTCAACATATCAAATATATAGAAAGAGAGGACATTAGAGCCTCAGAATTACTGTAATGCCTCCTTAGAGAAATTAACTCAGTTAACCTGCCAATACTGGTTATAATATTCAAGTACACCATAAAATTAGAGGCAACAGTTTTATGTTAATAGAAAAGCAGATATAGTTTGGACGGCGAGGAAAACGTCATATGTTGCTATAAGAGTAAAAGAAATCCAGACGGAAAACTAAACTGCAAAATGTAGAGCATTTACTCAATCATTAATGCATGCAATCTGTTTTAAGTTTCCATTAGCTCTCTCTTCCGCAGTAAAGGTATAAAGATGTCATCCTCCACAATCCATTTCAGAGAACAAATTAAGACAAAACGAAATTTTGAGCTAAGATTTTAAGCAGTAATTTATGCAAGAACCTTTTATTTGAGGGGAAGAAAACAAAGAGGGTTACAACTAGCAAAACCAAGTTACAAATGCAACTGACTATATCAGGACTGATGTGGTGCTGGAAGAACCCATAACTTACCTCTGTAATGTAGATTTCGTGTGCATCCGGTCCCTGTGAGAAGACCTTCATTGCAATAAGATATTGACGGCCGGAAACAACATACCATGGTAGCGAAGATGGAATCGGCTTTATTCCTTCCTCAAGATCACCAGAAACAGACAATGGCATCATGTACAACACTAAGGAATCTGGTAAGACCACGTTAAGTGATGACACTTGCATGTGACCAGCAACTCTGGTATCTTCAACAAATACAGCTGTTACTCCCAAGCTCAAAGCATGAACAGTGCCCATCATGGAATCTACTTCGGCAACTGAAGAGTTCGAAACCAACCACCTATGATGTGGAGATGGTAGAGCTACAACTGCAATCCCAATTCAGATGAAACTAATGTAATTAACCAATGTAGTTTCATGAAGAACCAATAGAAAGAAAAGGGAAGATTTGGTGGAATTTGACTAAACGTACACGGGCCAAGGTGCTAGGAAATGACGAGCTACCATGAGGATGACAGAAGCATTGGCAAAAGTAAAATTCATATGTCATGATAACAGAAATAAGCTGTACCACTATTCCAATAAAATTACACGCTAGACTGCCAAAAAGGCCAACACTACGCAAGTTATGTGACCATAACTTTGGTAGACAATTATGAGACTTGTCAGCTAGAAGGTTTACTTCACCAAAAACTATAACGCTGTGAAAGAAGAAAACCTTGAGGAATGTTTCCACGAATCACTTTAAGAGTATAATGAAAAGCAGCACCAATGAGGACAAAAACAGGCGAAGGAGGCTCCAACGACATGGCCTCAGCGACGGTTAGAACAATCGTATCCCCCATGTGCCAATTTTGTGGCTCTGCCATTTGCACGGCAACATTCTCCTGCCCAATTTCAACCCCTTTCACAACAAACAAATCCGAGAACACACCCTGCACCACCACAAATCATAAAAATTCGTTCAAAATCCAATTTTAAGTAGTTGCCACGTTCCATTATCCGTAAACAAGTTACACACATACACTTTCTTCGAGCCCAATTTGAATGTCCAAGTCACCACATAACCCGCCACAATCACTCAACGGAGAATCCTTCAAAGGAACATGAGCAAGGTGATGTTGCAATCCATCAGTTCCCGGAGTCAGCTCCCACACGAACTGTAACCCCACCAGTGACGAGAAGACGTTATCTGTTCATAACACAAGTTGATTACCAAGAGCAGCCAAAACAAATTTTCTAAAAAAAATAAAAAGCGAACCGTTGAAATCGAAAAACACGGAGCTCGAACATAGTAACTGCGCAGGAAATGGAAAAAAACCTTGAGCATCAAAAGCGCGAACACGAAGAGTAGCAAGTCCATCCAAGTCAAGCTTGATGGAGTTATGGAAAATCTGGATTCTAGAAATATTGTCAATAAAGACCTTGCAGCGGATCACGACTCCGGTGTGAACATCGGCGGCGTAAACCGCCGTCTCCTTGCGGCCGCTGAACGGAGCGATTGACTGCAAACGCGCGCTCGTGGAGCAACGGTTACTTGAGTTGTATTCCGGTTGAACCGAGAGAATGTCGTGGTGGTCCCATGACCTACAACAACAATTTTGAAAAGCACCAAACTCCCTCTCATTCTTCAGTTCTCACTACATTACAGCTCAGGGGAAGAAAATAGAAGAACTCAAAAAAAAAAGAGTGCTTATACGGCGTCGTACCATTTGAAGCAACCGTCGCTGCCTTGAAGCCGATACTCTACCGGATACGTCATTTTAGGAGGCAAGAGTATGTTAACGTCTGCTATGTGCGGTCCGGAGCTCGAATGCGACGCCGCATCGGCCAGCGTCGCGAGCAGGAAAACGGTTAAAACCGCAAATCGCAGCATCTTCAACGTGCGTTAATCTAACGGGAAAATATGGATAACAGAACGGCACCGTGGCATAGTAGTAGTACCGGTTGAAGCCGGAAATGGAAAGCCCTAGAAGACGAGGGGGGTTTAAGAGGGGGTTAAAGGAGTGATGGAGTGAAAAGGGAAGAGAAAAGTAAAGAGGGAAAGGTGGGGTACGTGGCGGGAGGTTATTGGTGGTGTAGTAAAAAGAGATGTCAGGTTAGTGTGGCACCCCAAAAACATTTGCCGGGGATCTATGAGATTTTCGGGGTTTAATTAATGAATTAAGGGTCGCGCGCTACGTGGCAACGATAGGACCGGCGCGTATTTCAATTTTGTTGTTTTTTTGGTTTGTTGACTTGTTTCAGGTCTCCGTGAACGGTCGGTGGAGTTTTTGCTATTTAGTCCTTTAACTTTGTTATTTCATGTTCTTTGTCCAGTTTTGGTTCTGTTGGTGCCTTAGTGGGGGAGTAAACAGTCAAATCACAATATAACTAACGGACAAATTATTTAAATCCCTTACAATAATGATGGTTTTTGGTAATCCGTTACTTATTTATTCATAATTACGTTGATGTCTTGATAAATCACATGGTGATACACCTAAATCATACTTTTCAGTTGCCAATAAAATGGATATAGAGAAAAATTAGTATGATTTCATTTTCAATTGTAAGGAGCAAAATCAAAAGTAGAGTTGATTTCCAGTTCTCACTGTTTTAAAAAATTCTAAAAGCTTGTTTGGGTTGAAAAATCAAATGTTTTGGAAAAAGAGTTCCAACTTCCAAGTAAACTGTTTTCCGATAAACAAAAATTGAAAACCAAAAAAATATGTTTTCAAGCTTCTTGGATTTTCCTAAATATTATTTTCTCCCTTTATTTCCCACCCCTGTTTGTCTCTCAAGTGTTATTAATAATTTCTTCTTTTTTTATTTTTCTCCTGGAACATCTAGGGGTCATGGTAAGATTTGAACCCAGGTTATGGAAAGCCAACACTCTATCATTGGATTTGGATTATGTAGTGTTTTGTGATTACGAGAGGCTATAGCCCCTATTTGCGCACCATGAATCCGCACTAGCTCAAAATCATCTCTAATTGTTTATAGTCACTCACTAAGTTTTCTATTGACAATTTCTATAATTTTGTGTACCATTTTACTACTTCGTTATTTTATTTTGTGTGTCATTCTTATTATTTGGTGCTTCTAGACTATAAAAACAACTTTGCGGAATAATTATAATTTTATGATCAAACTCCAATTATAGGTGAGCTCTTACAATCAATATATTTGAATAGCATACTCGAAAAAGTGTAAGATAAAGTCAGGAGATACACTAGTCAAATTAATTTCAGATTCAGATTGTTTTGAGTCGCAAATCATCAAGTAAATTATAAAATTCAGTAGATTATAGCAATCCACAAAGTTGATACTTTCTAAAAACTTTGTCAACGATACATCGGAAAGGTGACGACAAGTCGCTGATATCAATAATTGAGTTTCCACGGTATAGTACTGCGCACTGGGCCCGAGTGGGCCTCTGGATTAATGGGAAACCAAGGCATTCCATAATCCATTGCGGCTTCAGACGAAAGCTCTATTTGGGCCCGGCCCCAAAACCAATTCCCGTCAAAACTAGTAGTCCACTGGACTCTGGACATATGGCCGAGCAGTAAGACCGCTGCGTCTTGCATGTTTGAAACACGTGGCACGGCTAATATCGAAAACTGCGCACGAGTTGCTCTATCACATAGACACTTGCAAGCACTAGCAAGAAAGTTGCTATTTCACTGTCAACTTTTAGTAATTCTTTTTTTTTTTTTGGTGAGAATCCAGGAGTATATATTATCGAAGAATGACAGAATTCCGTAGTTCACGTTAACACTTCCGAGAGATTATAGTCATGGACGCCAAGGCGAACAGAGAAGACACAGGATTCAAGGGCCAGAAGATGGTGAAAGAAATCAAAGGTGTAGTGGATGAGCCGCCAGGCACCATGGATAGAGAACAAAGAGAAGATGTGGTTAGTGAAAACAAAACAGCCAAAGAAAATAAGAAAGTACAAGGCCTTCCACATCAGCAAGTCCCTCAGCCAGGAGATTTCTCTACTGAAGAACTGGAGAAACTTTGAAAATGCTGTAAAAAAGACCGGTATGTTTAGATGTCTTCATTTCTTTTTAAGAATTGAAGAGTAGCAGGTGAATTCCATGTTCTTGTTTCAAAGTGTATTGTACGCAACAAATGGTACTGGTAGCAGACATGCTTTGGTCCCTTTACTGCAGTCCCTTTCTGGTTAGCTTAATATCTGAAATTGAAGAAAACTTCATCGTGCCAAAAAAAATACAGAACCTAACTGGTCACCTGATTTTTCTCTGATAGGGGATTCAATATTCACTAATTTATTGATTACCAACTTGAAGAACCCTCGTACAATGTTGCAAAACGGCCACATAGCGCCTCTTTGCATCACGCGAGCAAATCACCCTGCATCTTGATCAATTGTGAATACAGCCCATCATTGAGTAGTAGTTCCTCATGGCCACCCATCTGCAAACACATGACTAATGCATTGGTCATTGTTACCTACTAATGCAAGGGTTTTCTCATGGTCATGTTCGATCCAACAGAGGAGATAGAACGCCCGCATTTACTTTCAGAGCAAGGAAAAGAAAGCAAAAGAAAAAAAAAAATTAAGCTTTCAAGGGCACAGGACAACTGCAGAACATACGAAGGAATTGGAAATACTACCTTCTTTTTATTTTATTTTTTTTCAACAAGCCCACACAATATGATTTTCTGTGCAAATTTATACGGCGCCTAGGCAACTGCATTCACATGATCTATACTATTACTGCGTTGTTAATTAATAAGTCCTACCTCCGCTATTCGACCGCCATCCATTACAATAATCCTATCAGCAGCTCTTACCGTAGAGAGCCTGCAAAAAAGCATCTAATTAGCAAATGATAGCGCCGTCTTGACAAGAGTACCACAGGTAGGGAGGGAAGACCTATGTGCTATGACAATGACAGTTCTTTCCCTTTTCTTCTCGCTTTTGAATGCTTCAAGAACCCCCTAGCATAAACCAGATGGTGGGCAGCAAAAGTCAGCCAATTGTGTATATGGACGCAGTCATTCAAGTATTGGCAACCATTTGAGATAAGAAACTAACCTTAAGAAAGTGTTCACTCTCTGAATCAAGTGCACTGGTAGCTTCATCAAGGATTAAAATAGCAGGGTCTCTAAGAATAGCCCTAGCAATGGCAATTCGTTGTTTCTGTCCCCCGCTTAGTAAATTATCATCAACAAGAGTTCCATAACCATCTGGAAGTGATGAAATAAATTCATGAGCATGTGCCAGTTTTGCAGCCAACTCGATGTCCTCCATTTTAACAACTCTGTGGCACCCATATGCGATGTTTGACTTGACATCCATGTGAAAGAGCTGTGGTTCCTGCTTAAAATGCACATTACTACGTATTTGCAGCTATTTTGATATATTGTACATATTATGCACTCTAACCTGTTCAACATATCCAATGCGTTCCTTCAGCCACCTGATATCCAAATCTCTGAGAGGGAAACCATCAACGTATATCTGAGATACATAATTATGCTCATTTAAAACGGTGACATAACAGACAGAGCTGCTCATCTAATGGACAGCAGCAAAATCCGAACAGAAGCTTAAAAATGTTATGATCTATAGTTTCACAGCAATCACTTCACAGGAACGAGCGCTAAATTTATGAGTACTAATACATATCCAATAAGCGCTCAATATCACCAAGGGTTTCGGCATATATGGCTTTGTCATCCCGTGGCTTGGAAGTCCCACTAGTGAATTTGTTTTCAGCTTTTAACTTCAACTAAACTATATTTTTCTTTTGGTTTGATGACCATTTCAATTTCTGCAGGTTTCCCAACTTTTGCTGCTCTAAAACCATTCAGTTTCTGAACTTGTTCCTAAAAATACAGTGGGGAACTAAATGGATTAGCATCTTGAATCAAACTTTTTATTCAACGTGAAAGCATGAGATAACAGGCTCCTTGTAACTTCTAAGCTACTTGCTAGAGATGAACCCAGTTGGTGCTTATCTTACACAATTTTGAGCGTGTTAGGTCAAGCCAAGTTCACAGAACACCGTAAAACAGAGATGATGTTCTGGCCATGCAGTTTCCCGGGATGCAGGGGAGATTGTGCTTACCTGACCAGCACTTGGCTCATACAGACGAAGCAGAAGATTGATTAGGGTAGTTTTCCCGCTGCCACTAAGTCCAACCTTGCCAAATCCGAAAGCACAGATAGGCAGTCAATCTTTGTGTCCTTGTGCCAAGAAGAATATGTTATATGTGATTCTTACCAGGGCAATAACTTCATTAGCTTTGACAGACAGGTCGAAGTGTTCTAGAATGGGAACCTGTTCAAATACCAGAAAGCTTTACTACCTGGCAAAAGAAAGAAGCCGTAATTTCCAATTCTGGGACATAATTCGTACTGTTTGTCTTGAAGGATAATGAAACGACACATCAACAAAACGAAATGATCATGATAGCATTTGTAATTTCAATCCTGTAGAAAAGCAGCGGAAGTGTGAACATAATTACTCGAACAAGCCCATTGGTAATAGATGAAGAGTTTCAAGAGCAAGACAGGTATGAGCAATATAAACTTTGAAGGTGCATACTGAAACTAAACCCAACAAAGAATAAACAAACATTGTAAACTATTTGTTATTTTGAACAAAAAAATTTGCCAAGCTGCATTTTCCATTCAGTATTACATCAAAACATTTGATGAATCAATAAAAAGATTGCTGCATTCACAAGTTCCTGATGTCTAGATAATGTCTAGGCAAGCACCATCAATCCTTTCTATAAAGCATCACAAAGGCTCGTAAACCTGAACAAACTATAACGGAGATCTTCCACAGACAAAACAGAGCTCTCTTACCTCCTGAGAAGAATTGGTCACCGTGCGACAGTTGCATCAACTGGAAAACTTTATCGCTTGCTCCAATTGCCTGTAACAATACCGAAGCATTGTCTACCACTCTCCAAGTTGCATAAATTAGCCACTCACAGTACAGTATGTACTTGGTGAGTTGTTCAATTGATAAACAGCCAGTCGCAAGAGACATTCCTCCCAATAGCACCGCAATAACCTATAAAAGTTAAAATGTTAAAAGTGCACGGTCGAAATTAGAGAGTTCTCACCTAGATTTGAACTTTTCTGCAGCACTAACAGCACACCCCAAAGCAAGTTGTATTTGCAGTGGTATGCATTTGGCATGTCTTGTGCTAAATACGTTCAATTTTGATATCAAATTCATCATGAGTTTATTAATGCAAGTAATCGCAAAACGTATGCACTATTTGTCATCAGCAAATAACAAAGAACAGAAAAGCATAACAAAATGTCCAACTCCCTATCATGTCGAGGACAATATCATTATCAATCTATAATCATTAAGCCATCATAATGAGTTCCGTTTAATTTTTCTAGCTGTTAGAACAATAACAAAGACATACACTAGTCTGTATTTTCACTGACAGTCAAGACAAGCAAAAATGTACGTGAAAGCAGCCACTCCATGAAACTTTTGACAGCAAATAAGCATTTCAGAGACGACATACTGCTCATCATTAAGATGAATTGGTCCAGAGTTCCAAACCTGTGTTGAACGATAAAGCATGTTGAAGCCCATATTCCAGAATCCATTAGCTGCACTTTCTCGAAGACTTATAAAAGTTAGTCTCTGTAGCCATTGCTCATACCTACCACCAGATAAATGGACCATTTAATTTCCACAATGGAGCAAAAAATTTACTCTATGAAATCTGAACACGGCGTCATGGTTGCGCATCTATGAATGTGTCTAGAAAGGTAAAACGATTACTACACCACTAGAGATATTTAATGTGTATTACTGGTAGCAATTATTGCCTTCTGTGTTCTTCTCTCTCTGTTCCACAAACCCGTACAGTTCTTATCAAAGAAAATGTCTCTTCTGCAACCTACAAGGAAAATAAATGAATGGGCAACAACGAACAGAAAATGACAACTAAACTAGCATATGCTCCATTTGAATCAAATTTCTCATATTTACCCCATTGGCAGACGCAGTAACATCTTGAATCAACATAGCGGCTGCTTTCTGGTAACTGTGAAATGGTACAGTGTCAATGAAACTTACAACTAATCAAGTTAATCAACTACCAAAATCTGAATTTTCATAGCACACTATATAGACTGTTCTCTATATGAAAGTTAAGGAACTTCTTCCAATTTCAGAAACTGATCTCGTGTCAGGGACCAAATATACCTACCGGCCATAAACTAGAAAAATTGCAGACAGAATAAAGCATATCAAAACTGATGACAAAGCAAGAGGCCAAGATAAGATCAGCAAGTTGATAAGTGCACCTGCCCCCTAAAGAATAAAAGAAAACAAATGGATTTAGATAACAAGATCCAAAGCACGCTAAAAAAAAATAAAAGGTGGAAACATTTCATAGGAATTGAAACCTGAAGGGAGTTCCGAGCTATCAAATGGATATTGTTTCCAATCACATTGGATAGGCGTTGGCAATCCGCCCCCAACCTACTTGTCAGGCCCCCAACTTCTTGCATGTCAAAAAAGGTTATATCCTGCATAAAAGTAGCAAGTGAAGATCCAAAACTTACCATAAAGGATGTTCAATACACTGCAGAAATATTTCCAATTCAATTACGCAGTGACTCATTGAAAAGCATACCTTAAAGATTAGAGCTGAGTATAACCTTTCCCGGAGACGTTTAACCTGAAAATTGCAATCACAAGTTAAACAGGGATAGCATTGCAAAAGACCAGTAGAACCTTCCGGGTTCAATTCTCAGTATAGGACAAAGGCAATACATACCAGGATCACATTGGCTATTGCGAAGCAGCCACTACGCAAGCCACTGATTTCATATAAAACAGAAGTAAGCATCGCTGAAATTGATGCATATAACTTAGAATCTTAGCTATAACACAAGAACAGAAAAAATAACCTGCTTATTCCCGAAGTGAAACACAATAGAAGCAACAAACGAACGTTGCCGTAAAACGCCGTCGCGTCACCACTTTGTGCGGAAAAAATTGACGAGGCTAATATACTCGGCATCGCTATCTCTGAAACCTGAGAATAACGGACAAAAACATGTAAGAAAATCATTACTCGATCGAGTTAAAATCGAAATACGGTCGGTAATTGCAAGAATACGCAAACTTACTGCAGCAACAACTAAGAAACCGAAAGCAACGTAAACGATCCACTGATCATTTCCTAGTAATTCCCACATTTTACGAAGAGCGCCCCACACCGTAACCGGGTTACCTGCGGCGCCTTCTGTTTGCTTTTGGTCGCGCAAATTCCACCAGCTGCCACCGGGCAAAATGGACCGGATGTAACTCGAAAAGTTTCGAAAACGCTCTAAAAACGACGCGTTTTCGTCATCTCTGTCGCTCTCCAGTGAATGAGGGTGGTCGGTTAAGGAGAGATGTAGTGGAAACTTGAAACCGCGGTATCTGATTCTTTGTTGTTTTACCGGGAACTGGAATTTTTGGAGAAACAAACCGGTTCTTCCGGTGGTGGTGGTGGTGGAGAGATGTGGTGCGGGTTTTCGGTATAAGATGGAGGCAGGTGGCTTAAGAGGTAGATGGCGCGCGTAGGGAGAAGCCAGATTCAGGGGAGTGATGGTCATGGATGGAATGAGGGGCTTGCTCCGGAGTGAGTGAGTTCCCACTTCTCAGCGAACGGAGCTGGTGGACAAGTTCAAAATGCTTGACCGTCATTGATTAGATTAGAGGGATGCAAACTGGACGGGCTGGCCCATTGGTGCGAAGGAATGAGCTATGGTGTGCCTCGAGAGAGTAGAATGGGCCGTATAAGGCCTGTGCACGAACATGGGCTTTACACATGTGCTGTTTTTTTTTTATAAAAGTCGGGTAGACTCGTTCCATTAAACCAGAAAATAGTACATAGAGATACAACAAAACTTGACACAAGTCAAGTGTAGAAGCTCCAAGACTATTACAGAGAAAGAACAGAAAAATCCTCCAATTTGAGGATTAAAACAAAGGCTTGTAATAGTACCTAAGGAAAACAAATCCAAAGGAATAAAGGCAAACTGAAACATAACAAGCCTTGAGCAACCTCCCACCACGGAGGAAAAGAACAACAGATCCCGAGAGGGAAAGAGCTGCAGATTCTGCAATAGAGCGAGGAGATCGTCAACACCGACGTGATAATAAAAATTGTTGTAACGTCCATGGTTTATCACGAGGAGCACTCCTGAAAAACTGTACAGAAACATAAACAAGTTGCTTAAAAAGCAACTGAGATCTACCACTTTATTAAAGGATAAAAGAAAAGCAAAGAAAATAAGCATAAAAGGCTTGCCGCCGGGTAGATCCCGAACGGCAGCCTCAAGCTCAAGCTGAAGAAAAGTGTAGAGCCTTCTGGGCGAGAGAGAAAAAAGTTTAGCGGTGGGAAAAGTTTTTTGAGAGAGATTGATCTTCCTCTATGTGCTGTTTTTTTTAAGATACTGAAATATATTTTTTCTTGAATGGAAGATGCTAAAATATTATTATCATTGGAATAAGTCGTGTGTTATTCTTTGTAATAAGAATATAAAATAGGTTGAAATAAGCTTATTATTAAATTCATCATAATAAGCTTAAATTAATACAATTAATTAAAGGTATGATTACTAGAAAAATACCTTTCCATGCCCTCAAGTAAATGTGAAGATGCAGAGTATTTTCTGAGGGTAGTCAATTGCGTCTGACTTGTGTTTTGCAGAAGAAGAGCGTGCTGTTTTAAATCAATGCAGCATCTCCATACTTCCAAACACAAAATAACAATTACCACCTACTATAAAAGTTCAATAAGTAAGCGGTTACATTTTGGGTGGACACGTTTATTATTGAGTTGGACACATCGGGTCCTCTCTGTCATTTCTCAATAATTCATCATCTCCCACTCACACAAAATGAAGGTGCTCATGAACATAATCATGAGATCCTTATGATCGACCAACACACTAGTAAGAGCTCTTTATTGTACATCTGTTAGGAGTATACAATAACTCAGGTATAATAAGTGTGTAAGCTCTCTGGATCATTAAGTGTTGTATTTTCTTATGTGTTCGCGATGGACCACTTATGTTTTTGAGTAAAACATAATTGTGATTATATATAGAGAGTTGAGATCTGTTTTTCTCCAAATGCAAAAAAAAAAACAGTGGCAATACAAATTTACCTTCTTGCTAGTCACTGTAATATTTTTTGTTTCATCTTGTTATGGAAATTATAACATGATATTATGGCGTTTATAGCTCCTTCCTCCACTGCTGATCCTTCACTGCTGATCAAGTCCACTGGACTCGTTCTGTCTTTAATATGTTTTCCTGTTGGGAGTGCATGGGAGCTCATTCGATCTAATTGAGCTAGAGTAGGATTGTTTAAAAATTGTTGTGGTCTACTGGGATTTATTCCGAATCATAGCTTCGTGCCTTGGTTGGCTATTCTTGATAGCGTGATTTGTAGTTGGTGAGTTACATCTAACTCTGTTTGTCTTATTTGTTCTACTTTTGAGGAGCCTTGCAATCATTTATTATTTGAGTGTTTTTTTTCGACCGAGATATAGTCTAATATGTTCACTTTTTGTAATATCATCGAATTGTTAGATCCAGGGCATCTGAGTTTATTTGGGCTAAAAGATACATGCTGACAAAATCCACTTAGTCCATAGTTTCATACCTAGCATAGTATGGTAAAAAAAAAAAAACTAGCATGGTATACTTGTATCTATCACCTATAGCGAGTAATGAATAATCGTTATTTTACACATTGCTCTCATTGATCCAATATAGTTGTTTCAGGTACATGGATTGTCTCATCTCAAGCATCTACATTTTTCTTCAGAAATATAGAGATTTGTAATTTTTGGGATATAAATTTTGCAGTTTGAATTCAGTTTGTCTGTTGAATTTACTTTTATTGTTTTCTTGTACATGATATGAGCATCTATTGTATATGTATTAGTTGTACAATTGGTAGGGTGTCCTTAAGTCATTTTTTAAATAAAAATTATTTAATTCTCATAAAAATAACATGTTGTTTCAAAATGATAAGTAAGTTTGGACAAAACCCTAGATACCGGCATGAAACAAAAAAAAAAATAATAAGAAAGTTCGTGGACATTCAGAATGATCAACAGGTGACTTATAATAAAAGTTATCTTGTAAATTGTAATGATAATTAAAATCAATATCTTTGACTCCATTTTATATTTAACTTCTTTTAATACCATCATACAATATATATTACATCATTGAGTTTGATAATCCTCCTTTGATGAAATATGATATGTACCTTAGTTTGAAGGATAACTTTATGAGAATTTTAGTTTGAAGAAGCGATTGCATGCTTTTAATTTAAGGTATTTGAAAATTATTTTCTAAAAGATTCATAAAAAATTATTTTCTAAAAGAAGGTGGGGGTTGGTTTGGGTTTATTTGGTTTGCTCTCTTGGAGCGCGAGCCGACGTCGCTCTCGACAATGTAAGGCAAGTATCATCATATCATAAACCCTTAAAAAAAGGGTATCATACCATACGGCGTCGTTGATTCAGTGAACCGCACCCCTGTTCCCTATATAAACCACAAACCCTAGCATTTCTTCTGCCCACCCGCCGCTCCACAACACACAGCGAAAACACCCAGGGAAAAGGAGAAAGAGAAAACCCATGGCGACCAGATTCAAGAAGAACAGGAAGAAGAGAGGGCACGTGAGCGCCGGGCACGGGCGTATCGGGAAGCACCGCAAGCATCCAGGAGGTCGCGGTAACGCCGGAGGCATGCACCACCACCGGATCCTCTTCGACAAGTACCATCCAGGGTATTTCGGGAAGGTGGGTATGAGGTATTTCCACAAGCTCCGCAACAAGTTCTACTGCCCCATCGTCAACGTGGAGAAGCTGTGGTCCATGGTGCCCCAGGAGGTGAAGGACAAGGCCACCAAGGACAACGTCCCCGTCATCGACGTCTCCCAGTTCGGGTACTTCAAGGTCTTGGGTAAGGGTGTTTTGCCTGAGAACAAGCCTTTTGTTGTTAAGGCCAAGCTGGTCTCTAAGATTGCTGAGAAGAAGATCAAGGAAAATGGTGGGGCTGTTGTTCTCACTGCTTAAGTTAAGTTAGTTGTTTTATCGTTTAATCCTTTTATGTCGGCTATAATCTATTGAACCTTCGCTGTTAGAATTTTTGTTGGATCTAGTGATTATGGTCTTGCTTATCTCAGTTTATGCGAAAGTATTGATCTATTTGGTTGTTGGATCTAGTGATTATGGTTGTTTGATATCTCTTTTATGCGGAAGTGTCGATATATTTGGATCGGATATTTGATGGTTGGACTCGAACAGTGTACGGTTTTAAATTTTAATTCGCTTTGCGTTATCGGTTCGGTTCTGCCCTGTTCTTGTTGTTTGAGTTTTGTCTACTCTATTAAACATAAGAGCATGGATACATTGTTCTATTTATGTTGTTTATTGTGTGTTTGGTATGTGGATTGATATGTAATGCTTTGTATGTTGAGAGTTTAGTGTGCATCTGGTTCCAGGCTAGGTGCTAATCCTGCCAGCCCATTGGTTTATATCGTGTGTTGTTTACAATAATGGCCTGTGTTGCTCCTCTATGTACCAACTCTGGGGATATCCCTTTCTGGTATGCCCCTGCTTGTGGCTTCTTTGGTATGTTTGTGGCATTTTGCTGTTCAACGCGGCTTCCTTTACTGCTGAATGTTGCAGTGTGTTGGAGCACGGTGTCAATGTGATTCTTCCAATGAGAAGCGGGGTTTAATTCTGAAACGGATTTAAGGGTTCCCCTGGTGGGTTTTGCTGGGTATAGTGAATCTATTCAAAACTTCAAAGACCAAAGTCGTTTGCGTTGGCTTAACAACTTTATCTGTTAAGTTGTTATAGCTCAACAGCATGGCTTAATGGTCTTTAATCGTTTGCGTTGTTAACCAGACATAAACACGAATGAAAAGGAACCACAAAGATGATACTTTTGCCTGCTAATGTCTAAGAGTAAATACGATCTAAGGTAGGGAGTTGTTAATTGATTTAGTTGCAAACATAGGAGTATGTACGTGTCTTTTCTGTCCTTGCAATGTGGAAACCGGAGACATCTATTTTTTGAGAATTTGAGATTGGCTGGATGAGTTTGAGTGGGGGGTTTCTGTGGGTTAAGAGATTTCTGCAGAAAAAGAGTATTGCTAGAGTATTGCATGCATCTACCACCACTTGAGGAGAGAACAGAATAATCGTCATTTCACTCTTTATCATCGTAGTCCTAAGCTATAGTTGCTAGTATGTTTTAACAAGCTTAAAGCCTCGTAACTCTTCTGCTGCAAAGCCATTATCATGTAAATTTTGGGGTATTCATTTTGCAGGCTAGGCTCATTTTGAAGCCTGTTTGTTTGCAGGTTTTCAGCTGCACAGTTGTACAACATTGTTAGGGTTATCCTAACTCGGTTTTGGAACGAAATTTATTTGATTCTTAAAAAAATGGGAGTATATACGATCTAAGCTAAATCAATTCGTGTCTGCTCTCGGTCCTTGGTAAGTATTTCACTGTGTCCGTCGAGCATTATAATTACATGACCTTGGTCCTTGGTCCTTTGACACGAATATTCTGTGCACTGCTTCCTGTGATTTCATGAGTGATTTTTTATACTCTCTTTGTGAGCAAGAAAAGAAAATTCTTCTCTGTACTAAGTAATCACTAATTTAAGGTAAATATTAAGATTAATGATAGTACATCAAAAACATATCGTCCAATTCTTCCGTAAGATTTAAGAAATGATGATAAGTAATTAGATGTTTAAGAGGACGTCGTCGTTTCATGCAACTCCAACATTAAAACCTCGATCGAGCAATTTCGCCCAATCAAGCGATCTGCTGCCACGCCACGCGTTAATGTGAAAATGAAGTTCAAGTTGTGATTTGAAAAAAAAAAAAAGAAAAACAGAAAAAAGAAAAGAGCTGCGAGCCCCAGACTTTGTTCGCTCGCTGGTCGCTGCATCTTCTTTCACAATTCCTCACTCTCTTCCTTCAGACTTTGGAACTTGAAGTGGATTCTCTGATTGCAGTTGAATGGATCACCTCAGACCTCCCCCTGGATATGGAACTTGATAGCCTTATATGCGAGATCAAAACTCTTTTTTCACGAAATTGGTCGGTGAATATTTCTTTTGTAAATAGGTTGGTAAATGAATGTGCAGATAGAATGGCTAACCATGCATACCAACACGTTTTGGGGCTCACTATTTTGCAAAGCCCTCCTTTAGTAGTTCAGGACATAGTTAGTAGAGATGCTCAAGGTGTAAGTTGGCCTACAAGGCCTGATGTATTTTGATGACTCTGATTAATGAGATGCGAAATCCTATCTGACCAAAAAAAAAATTTGATGTAATGAAACAGCAACATTTTACTGATGCGCGTTGTATATGTGCTTTACAAATGCGCCTTCGGAGACGGTGTTATAACGGGAGTGTCGACTTAAAATGGTCTTGAAAGTTAAATTATTAAAACTTCACCAAAAAAAGTTAAATTACTAAAATGTTTAAACAAGAAGATAAATGGCCAAAATGAAATTGTGCTGAAGTTAAAGTATCCAAAACGAAATTTAGCCTAAATATTTTAAATGAAGTGACTAATAAAAATAGAATGTTGATATACTATTGACATGGTGCTCAATGAGCACTATAGAATTAACCACCATCATGATTCCGTTCATTTGGCTTAAAGAAAAAAGGCCAAGAACAAATGGTAATTCCCACAAAAAATTAATAACTAATCGACAAAAGAAGTCAATAATTCATCCCAAAAATTCTAAAATAGAAAGCAGATCAAACCCTAATTCTTCTAGTCATAATCTTAACCATGTCGATGGCTATGGTGTAGACCTCGGCGATCATCATGCACCAGAGCGTGTTTGCTATGGTCGAACAATAAGTGGTATGGTGGGGAGGAGAGGGGCGGGGCGGTGGTGGGTGAGAGAAAGGGGAGGGTACTTTTCTTCATCTTGTGATTCATAATTAGTCAATGTAAGATTTTCAATCTAGTAATTAATTAGCGATAGGAAGTTTTTTTTTTTTATAATTGTAGTCAATGTAGAAAGAAGGTTGTCAATCTAATTAATTAGTCAATGTACCACAAACGGAAGGTTTTCAATCTAATAGTTCTCATGTTATATTATATGCCTCATCAAAATTGCCGCTTGAAAAGAAAACTGAATTTAGGCTTTCTTAAAAAAAAAAAAAGAGACAGGCCCACTTTATGAATTGGAAAATATAAAAATAAAAAAATTTAATTTTCAAAAGAAATATTTTTGGTCGTTGATTTTCAAAAGAAATTAAGATAAATAGAAGTGAAAGCTATTAAAAATTTTAGACTTGTGAGTCCCATTAGACATCTCTCAACGATAATCAGAGTTACCCGATATCCATGGAAAGTTGGAAACAGGACATCGGTATTCGGTTTTTATTAAATTGAGGGACAATTGGTGAAATTAAAAGAATAGGGACAATAATGATGAAGATATAAAAAAAGGCATCTAACCATTGAAATTTAGCTAACCTAGTAGGATGTCGCATGACATCAAGAGAATCATAATTAAGTGTACCAACTCAAACATAAAGAGAAAATCCATACAATACAACTCAATTTCTATAATCCAGCACAAACATTGATATGGACAGTTCAACGCAACAGCTCCACCACCAATAGAGGGTAGACCACATCGGCTTCACACTTTCAAACACCAATAACGTATGGCCTTCATAATCCATCAAGTTATATTTTCACAAACGGTGCTGTCGGAGCCCAATTTTGTAACCATTGTAAAAAAAAGCTGAAGCTGGAAACTGACGGCGTGAGAGTGTACATGGTACTAAGCTTCTTCGTATATCCTGCCGCTGCCGCTGACCCTCCAGGCATACCACCAAAAATCTAGAACAAATTTGAAGTATAAAATAAAGCCACAAAATGACATGGAAAATTTTATTATAGATCCCCTAGCTAGTACCAGGACCAGTTATGAAGTTTGTTAATAAAATATCTTTTAGGATTCATTTTCTTTTTTAGAATTTATTTATTTTTTCGGGTATCCCTAAGTGTTCTTCCCTTTCCCTATTAAGATTTATTAAATTGTTATAGAAAATAAATACATACAATAAATAACTTGTTTGAATGATACAATTATTATGCAGAGAGGAAGGAGACCGAAGAGGAAGAGGGAGATGAAGAGAAGACGGTGAAGAGAAGGAGAGGGTGGCGGACGATGGAGAGAAGAAGGAGGACGAAGAGGAAGAGGGAGAATGAAATGCCCCGACCCGTATTTACCGTACACAGTAAATACGTGCCGGAATTGTGACAACCCAACCAGACAAAGCCCAGCATACAGTGTATACAACAGGAACACAGGCTCAACAGCCAAAAATAAGAAACAATGCACAGCGGAAGACTTTAATAACTCACAAACACTGTATGCGACACTGATGCAAACTATGGATCCAAGCCCCGTCCAAGTGATAACGCCGCAGCCTGTCTGGAATGCACCAATCTTGTACCAAAAATAACTCAACCTACGGGATGAAAGCCCGCAAGTGAGGGGTGAGTCCGAAGTGCTCACCGACGAAGGAAAGACAATCAATATGCACACTAAAATTACTCAAGTCAAAAACACAGGCTAAACAGCCAAACCAAAAGACTCGACCCAAAACCGGTCCAAGACCAAAAAGACTCAAACAAAAATCCAATTTCCAATTTTATCTTTCCCGGGCCCCGTCACGGATAAGCTAGAGGTCAGACCTGGTTATCAACACATTCCGGGTGCCAGACCAAATCCAGAGAACCCAGGGATCGACATCCCAAAAATACGAACCCAGGGATAGACATCCCAAAAATAATCACGGGATAGACATCCCAAGCATAGACATGCTTATCCCAAGAACCCAGGTCAAGGCCACCACGAAACAGTCTTAAACCATCGAGTCGTACCACTACTTACCACGTGACAATTATATTACCGTCATTAAATCAAATCACAGGGATCGACATCCCCAACAAAAATACCGGGATAGACATCCCATCCAAAATACCAAGGATCGACATCCTTATCACAATTTATTATTAACTCCATTATACTTAAACCAAAAAGACACAGAAAATCAACACGGGATAAACATCCCAAAAACCAACATGGGACAAACATCCCGACAACAATCACAACAAATGCAATCATCAACAGTGCAATAAACATCAAACACAATAACCGAGTAATACAGGCACATATTGAAGGAAATCCATCCTCACCTTGGCCGATTACTCAACTCTGGAAACAATGACCGGTCTGACGCCGGCTCCTCGGGAAACTGCCGATATCCAAACCTATAACACAAAACAATATATACACATAAATGCACATAATCGGTATACTATGATGCCAATACTGTGAAATATCTCATCCCGATTCATATCCGTTATTATCAATTTTACCAAAAATATTATACCGTACGTATATCCGAATATAATTTCGGGTACCATACTTTAATTAAAACTCTTTTCAAATTATTTTCATAAAATAATTATAATTTTCCAAAATAATAATTACCATAATTTTCCAGAGAAATAATAACCTAATTATAATTTTTTTAGAAAATACATATAGTATTTATCTTTTTCTCAATATATAATAATAGTATTTCCAACACAAAATATAGTTAACTTTAATTTTCAAAGTACATACATATATATAATTTCCACAACCATGATTTTCTAGGGAAAATAATATATATATAAATTTCCAAAAATTATTTCATGTTATATATATATTTTCCAACTAATATTAGTTTTTCTCCAAAACATAACTTAATTATTTACCCATGTATATATTGAAGCGCCCGGACCCGTATTTACCGAACACAGTAAACACGAGCCGGAACTGTGACAACCCAACCAAATAAACCCAAGCATACAGTGTATACAATAATAACTCGGCCCAACGGCCCAATAATAAAATATCATAACTGGCCCAATGGCCCAACAATAACAAAATACAGTGCACAGCGGAAGACTTAAAGACTCACTAACACTGTATGCGACACATGCAAACTATGGATCCGAGCCCTGTCCAAGGGATAACGCTGCAGCCTGTCTGGAATGCACCAAGCCTGTACATGAAACAACTCAACCTACGGGATGAAAGCCCGCAGGTGAGGGGTGAGTCCGAAGTGCTCACCGACGAAAGATAAACAGTGATATATTTAACCATAATACTTTCAAAGTAATTCAACCATTAAACAGATGAAACTACACATACAACACGACAGAGGAATCTAAATCAAGCAACGCATCAAGGAATCTAACACAACCAACACGTCAAAGGAATCTCACTTAACCACATCAAAGCCAAGACCCAAAGAATGCTTAATTATTTTTATTACCAATTTTATCTTCCGGCCCCGTCACTGGACAAGCTAGGGTCGTACCAGGGTATCAATTAATTCCGGATGCTAGGTCAAACCAATCCACATCTCAAATCCCGGATATTTGGTATATCCAAACCACTGGGTATTCGGTATACCCCAACCTCAGGCAACAACATGCTAACCAGATATTCGGCATATCTGAGCCACTGCGGATATTCGGCATATCCGAGCCACTGCGGATATTCGGCATATCCGAGCCACTGGGTATTTGGTATACCCCAACCACAGGCATCAACATGCCAATCAAATCAAGTATCCAAATCAAGTAACCGACCATAGCATCCCAGAATTAATTTTCAAACCATCGGGTCGTACCACTACTTCCCACATATATCATCATCTCATATCAATTCCAATTCCAATTTCCAATTTCCATTTCTCAATTATCCACAGTCAATAGTTTATTCCAATTATCCAATCACAACACTGTCTACCGTCAACAATCACAATATCCATAACAGTCAAACAATTATCCAATTTCCTATTAGCTCAAGTTACACAACAGACCAATCCTTCAACAGTTTCATAACATCAATTACTCACAGTCCAACATCAATCACAACACAGTATCCAATAAACCAACAACAGTCATACAACGGTTCAATCAAGCAAATCAACATCATAGCAACAACAACAACAATAACCATAGCAGCCAAATACCCAACACAATTCCATATTACCAAATACCCATCAACAGTACATATAACACCAATTATTCACAATTAACAGTTCATCACAATATCCACACGACCAATAGCACAGTCCAACAACAGCAACATCAATAACCATAACAGTCAAATATCCGACAATGACCCTCTCAGTAGTTCATTCAAACAACAAAACACACAATTATCCACATTGACCAGTTCATCATTATTCTCAACACAATATCGCAAATCCAATATCACAGTCTAAGATCAACAACAACGACAACATCATAGCAGTCAATCAACCAACAGTAATCATCTCAGCAGTTCAATCAATCAACAAAGCAAACACAGTATTACGGACACATATCAAGGGTTATCCATCCTCACCTTGGCCGATTACTCAACCCCGGAAACAATGACCGGTCCGACGCCGGCTCCTCGGGAAACTGCCCGATATCATAACCTATACAACAAAACAGTATATACTCACATAAGATGCACATAAGAGTATGTCATGATGCCAATACTGCGAAATAATCCCATCCCGGTTCATATCTTTTATTTTCATCTTTTATCGAAAATATATCGTATGCATATAAGGTTACAAAAATATATTTCCAAAACTATTAAATCAAAACATTTCCATAAAATAGTATACTTTTTCTAGAATAGTAATTACCATAATTTTTCTGGAATTATAATATATGTATATATTTTCCATAATATTTCCATAAATTAATTATACTTTTTCTCAAATTAATAAACAACATAATTTCCATAAAATATTATTCTTGCCAAAATATAATTTCCAAAATATAATTTTCTTTAAAGAAAACCATATACCATAAAATATAATCATACAAATTTATTTTACGAAAATAAATACGAATTATAGATATAAATATTTTTTTTCCAAAGGTAAAATACTTTTACAAGTAATAATATTATCAAGATAATTATAGATTTAAGAAATATTAATTATTTATACTATATTTATATTTCCAAAAGTATTTCCATAAATTCTAGTTTATTACTTATATATATATATTACCATAATCCATATTTAAAACTTATCATTTTCCTCAAAATATATGTATAAATATATCTCCAAATTAGTTCTATTTCCAGTAAATTAAATATATATATATATTCCAGAATTATTATTTATTGTTATTATTATTTTTTTTTATTTCTGGGCTGGGCCAAATAGTATTGGTCCAGGCCTTGCACAGTACCAAGTCTAGACCCATCCAGGCCCAGACTCAGCCCATGCGCAGCCCAGTCCAAGCCTAAGCCCAAGTCCACAAAACCCAAACTAAAACCCACATGAATCCGGGTTAGCAACCCGGGTCATCTCCTACCCGCGGGTCAACATCCACAGCTCACCTAGCGTGTGGCGGCGCGGTGACGGACGGAAGCGAGCGGCAAGACGAGGCAGAGGAGGACGACGACGAGGAGGGCGGCTGCAGGTGCGGGTCTGTCGGCGCGTAGGAGGAGGCAACGTTGAGGTGACAGTTCTGCAGGTGGCGGTTACGGCAGCAACGAGGCGGGAAGGAGGGAAGAGACGGGCGGCTGCTGGTCGTTGTGCGACGACGAGGCGACGGAGACGTGGCGGCGATGGGAAGAGCAAGGGGCGGCGTCTCAGGCGAGGAGAAAGGAGATGGATGGTGGTGGCCGGCGCGGCAGACGGCTCCCCTCTTCCTCCTTTTCCTCCTATTTTTTTTCACTCATTTTCTTTCTTTCTTTTTTTTTTTTCAGTTTCAGTTTCTTCTCTCTTTTATTTTCTTCAGCTTCTCTTTTTTTCATTTTTCCTCTCCCTATCTCTTTTTTTTTCTTTTTCTTTCTTTTTTTTCTCTCTTCTTTCTTTTCTTTTTCCTCTCTTTTTTCTTTTCTTTTTTTTTTTCCTTCTGCTCTTCTCCACTTCCACCGGCTGCCATCATCTTAAAAAAGCTGAAAAATTACTATTACACATGTGAATGTGTAATAATGTAGGCGGGTCCGATCCGGACCAGAAAATAACTGATACCCCCTTAGTTATTTTCCGGTGTGATTTTCCGAGAAATTCCGAAACCCGAAAAATACCAACTTAGTTCTGAAAAATCCGCGGGAAAATCACGAGCGCGGGAAAACCCTCGGTTTTGAAAAACGACTCCCGATTTACCTTGAATTAATTACCCGAGATTAATTCGTTCGGTAAATCACTGTATAACGACTTTAACGGTCCCGGTAAAATCCAAATTTTACTCGGGCTGTTACATATATATTTATATTATCCTCAAAATACCAAAATTAAATTGACCATAATTTTCTAAAAGTAAATATATAATTTTTTTCCAAAATTATATACCAGATTATTAATAATTAAATATATGTATATATATTGTTTTTTTTATTTAAACGGACTGGGCCATGAATAGTGCCAGCCCAGACCAAGGCAGCAGCCCGAACACAGGCCCACCAAGGCCCGGCCCAGCACAGCTCACAGCCCAACCCGAAAATCCAGCCCAAACTGAAAACCCAAGCTATGCGACCCGACCGGAATAACGGGTCGGACGCGGCCTCACCTCACGGGTAGTGCAGCCGTGGCGGCGACACGGATCGAGGCAGGAGAAGACGAGCACTCCCACAGCAGCGGCGGACGAGGGCGACTCCAAGGGCAGTGGAATGGCGGCACGAGGCGTCACGGCGGCTGAGCTGAGCGGAGGAGAAGCAGATCCGCGGGTTTCGCCGCGGGTCAACGGCTCTAGCGGGTGCGTCCGGCGGCGGAAGGAGGAGGAGGCGACGGGGGTGAGGTCGCGACGGCACGGCGAGCGTGCTGGTGGCGGCGGTGTGTCGAGATTCGCCGGGAAACGGTCCGGCGTGCACAGTGCAGGGGCGCTGGGTTGACGATGAACAGTGACTCCCCTTCTTTTTTTTTATTTCTTTCTTTTTCTTTCATTTTCTTCCTTTTTTTCCCCCATTTTTCCGATTTTCCTTCTTCCTTTTTTTTCTTTTTCACTCATTTTCTTTCTTCTCTTTTTTTTTTCTGTTTCAGTTTCTTTTTTTCTGTTTTTTTATTTCTTTTCTCTTTTTTTTTCCTTTTTTTTTTCTTTTTTTTTCTCTCTTTTCTTCTTTTCCCTCTTTTTCTTTTTCTCTCTTTTTTTCTTTTTCTTCTCCTCTTCCTCTCTTCCTCTCCTTCTCCTCTGCTCGTGATTTCTTCTTCTTTTATACTGAAACTTAGCCGCCTTCAATAATGCAGGCGGGTCCGATCCGGACCAAAAAATAACTGATACCCCCTTTGTTATTTTCCGGTGTAATTTTCCGAGAAATTCCGAAACCCGAAAAATACCAACTTAGGCCCGAAAAATCCACGGAAAAATCACGAGCGTGGGAAAACTCTCGGTTTCGAAAAACGACGCCCTGTTTACCTTGAATTAATTACCCAAGATTAATTCAACAGTAAATCACGGTAAAAATACTTTTACAGTCCCGGTAAAAATCCAAAATTTTACCCGGGCTGTTACATAGATGAAGAAGAAGACGAAGAGAGGGAGACGGTGGCGGCGGGATTTTGGGGGAGAAGGGAGGAGCGTTTTTTTCACCTTCGTTGAGAGTAGAGGAGAGGAGTTGATAGCTCTATGTCGGGTTTGGAAATTTTTTGGAGAAGAAAAGGGGTTTTGATGCCTGGTTATTTGGAAATTAGGGAAAAAGTGAGAGGGTATTAAAGTCAGAGTTTCGGATTCCAACACGCCTGGACTCCGAGGCTACACCTTTTCGAGGAGCCTCAAGTCCAGGCCCGAGTACCACGATCAAGGGAATCGAGTCCACAAAATTCCACATGGACTCATCCCAAGTCCGTTCGCGAAACGCCGATTCGAGTCTAAATCTGCGTGGACTTTGTCGAAGTCCTCAACCCACCCACCCCACCCAACCCACCCCGGCGAAACAAACACTGCCCTAACAATTGCACAGAATCGGCCATAGAAATGCTAAAGGATAAACACTAAATAGTTATTTTACCAAAAAAAACACTAAATAGTCAGCAAATTTGAATTTGCATTATCTCTCGTCTCCTAATCCTAAACTAACTTCCGGCGTTTAGTGTATATATATACCTATCGATCAAACTATAAGTTCGCAGACATACGAATCAAAACGCTAGCAAACGTACCCTTGACTAAATTTTCTCATACCCGCCGTCGGGTCCCGCCTGATCGAAGAAGCTCCTTCCGGATTTTTAAAGGTTAGCTGTGTTTTGTCCCTTTTACATTAGTCCGCCTCTGCCTCTCGTGCTTGATGGATTTGATTGATTTATATGTTATTTGAACATGAACTATATGATAATTGTTTGTGGGGAGTCTCTATTTACACTCCCCTCGTTGTTATTCACACTGGAGTCGTATTGAGAGCAAACAAAATAGATATCCGTGACAATTGCATTGCTTCGTATCACTGGTAAATTTACATGATATTTATCTCCTGTAATACCACCAATGAATGTGAAATTGCAGTTGGGGAAGGAACCAATTGTAGTTGAGGGATGATGAAATAGTGGAGTTTCGAAAAAGGGCAGTGCAGACCGGTGTCCACCTTGTCGCCGTCTGCGGCTGCGAGGGGCGGAGCGGGCAGCATCATTGTTGAAACGGCGGTGGTTTGTATTCAACCAGGCACTTGTTGGGATGCTTGGAGGCGCGGCTGATGATGGTGTTGATGTAGAAGGCGTCGCGGAAACGTCATTGTCGGACAGGCCCTTCATCTTGGCGCCGATGGGGAGGTAATCTGCCGACGATTTCTGGGTTTCGGGTTCGGCTATTTTCTCCAGAGTTTGCACTCGGAGATGTGACAAAAACAAAGTGCTTAATTGTTTTTAACAAACTAACTGGATCTCCTTGTAAAGATGATCATGTCAAGATTTTATTTTCTTTTTCAACAGCAGAATCTGGATTATATCCTTCTTCAAATACACAATAACTAGGAAAAAAAAAACAAATAAGGGAACATTATGATATCTTAGGGTTTTCTCTTTTCTCTCCTTCTCTTAGAGAAAATCCTAGATCTACAAATTGGGGCTGCCGCCGACTCTCTTCTGGCGGTGAGGCCCCACCAAAATTTCTTTTAACTAGCTTATTTTTTCTTCTTTGTTTTTAG
Source organism: Turnera subulata (assembly GCA_028386065.3). Taxonomy (NCBI): domain Eukaryota; kingdom Viridiplantae; phylum Streptophyta; class Magnoliopsida; order Malpighiales; family Passifloraceae; genus Turnera; species Turnera subulata. The sequence continues at coordinate 194,865 of JAKUCV010006391.1, forward strand.
TTTCGTTGATTTACTCCCACTTTTTGTGAGTTTAGTCTCACTTTTGGTGAGTTGGTTTCTCTCCCTCTGGAGTTGTCTCACCTTTTTTGGTATTTCAAATAAGATTATGGGAGCCAAAAGTCATAGAGAAAGATTCGATTTGAAGAACGATTCCCTATCTACTACAGAAATTTACCAACAAAGGGATATTTTCCTCCACAAGTATGTCTCAAATTTACCTGTTGGCATGGTGGTTGCTGCACGGACCATACTAGATCTGATGCTCGCGAGAGTAGTGTGCCTTTGTAAATCCTCTATTGAAGGAGATAAATCACGTTGTGTATTTTTATGTAGTAGGTTAAGAAGAATTCTTATGTTGATTTTTTCTTATGCTTTTGCTATATTAGATCTTCAACTATGTAATTTCAAATCTTTAGATTTGTTTATATGAATGAAGAATGCTCCTTTACTAAAAAAACAAACAAGGGATGTTTGTGTCATTTAGACACCAAAAACTTCTAGTCATGTCAAAAAAAATACTAAGCTTTAGAAGCTTAGAATCCTCATCTAAAATAAGAAGGTTTATGATTTACGATTTATAAGTTTTAGTTTGTGTCAAACTATCTAGCATATGGATTCCTTTTTGTGTCAAAATACTTCTGGCTTCAGATTCCTTTCTGGCATATGATTTAATTTCCAAGATACACAATGATTTAAATAAAAATTTTAGTTTGTGTCAAAATACATTGTAGCTTTCAAATCCCTTATTTTTATGATCTATACATAGAAGTTTTAGTTGCTCATATACAATTTAGCCCAACGTTATTGTGTAATTTAGAAATTGTTACGACATACCTCTCCAAGAAATTGTTACAACGTGTGTAATCATGGTGCAAATCAGAAATAATGCAAAAGATTTTTTTGATACTTGATAAATCAGAGATTTACCTGATTAAAGAAGGTCTATGTGTGGTAGGATCTTAGTGATGCAAGGCCTGCAAAAGAGGAAGATAAAGGACACCGGGGGTGCCCAGGGTGTGTGACCCCGGAGGTACTCCGATGCCTAAGTTAGGACTGGATATCTTAGAGGAGAGAATAAAAGAGCAAATGTGAAATCTGCTTGTGTGCGTGTGTGTGTGTTTTCTTGAGTTAGGCAGCCGCTATTTATAGGGAACTGAGAGCCTTGTCATATGGACCCTGAGTTGACCTGGACCGTGGGGGCCTGGGCCTTATAGGGCCAGGTCGAGATAGACCCGTATCTCTTGGGTCTTTGACATAGGCCTGGACTCACGGGTCTATGTTGCTCTATTTGGTCTCTATTCTAAGCCCAATAATCTGGTATGTCATCAGTAGCCCCCAACTCAAAGGGTAGAGGTGAAAAGCTGCCCTTTGAGTTTCTGCATGTTCGACTTGATTTTGCGGCTGTTCTCTCAGGCGGAAACGCCTTCTCAATTTAATTGCTCCACTCTACTTGCCCATTAATGGCCAACCAATGATTTAGAAGTAACGGTAGCCCACATTGTTCCTCTTTATAGTCCCCAAGTAACTCCTAAAGAGGAAGGCCTATAAATCTCCCAGCTGGCTGTAGCCCCCAAGTACCTGTTTAGAGGGTGAGCTATAGATAGCTTTACGATTCTGAAGCAACAATGCGTTTTCCTAGGAGTAGAGGTGCTAGTCGTAGCGAAGCTGAAATGGCCCACCGCGCCCTGGAGGAAAGGACCAGGGATCTGATGTCAGCGAGAAGAGCTTGCTGGTCTATGGACCAGCGCATCAAGGAGCTCCGTGGAGAAAATTCCTCTTTGAAGGAGGAAGTCCGTGAATTGAGGGAGAAACTAGACCTCTCTGTTCCTGAGATGGATTATCTACGTAGACGTGTGGATTACCTCAAGTGGAGGCTCTCTGAGATGGAAGATGTCGTCTTCCAAGCTCAGAGCATAATTCATTTGAACAACATGCAACCGCAAGGAGCGGTCGCGCCTTTACCCGGGCCGGCTATATTACCAGACCCCGTCATGTTACCACAGTTGGCTCCGCCAGTTGAAGCAATGGTTAGGACACGGGGGGGCAAAACTAAGCCTGTGGAGCGATGTTATGACGCAACCCTAGAAGACGGGAGAGAGAACTATGGGTTTCTTAGAGGAGAGTTTCTTCCCCCTCTTAATCACACGCCTAAAAGACTTGACTTCCCCGAGCTATATAATCAAAAAGTTACAAAAAACAACCTTAGGAGCACAATTGACAAGTTTGAGCTAGATGTAGAAGGTTATACCTTCCGTGTTCCGGATGAGAATGAACATATAAGCTCTACCCGTCCCGGTGAGTTCGCGGTGCTTACACGGTCCGTCGAGCTTGGCCTTAGGTTTCCCCTCCATCCACTTTTTTTGTACTTTCTTCGCTTCGCAGGCCTGAGCCCGGTTCAGCTCATGCCCAACAGTTGGATGTTTCTTGTTGGCTTTAAGTGTTTGTGCCGGAGATTGAATGTCCCCCCGCGTCTTCCTGTACTCCAATGCCTGGTCCTTCTGCTCGAGCACCAGGAGAAAGGGTTTTACTTCTTCCGCCAAAAAGAGACAATTTTTTGCAAGTTCCCTGATTCCCCGGCAAACTATAAGCATAGCTTCTTTTTTGTAAGAAAAGATTCCGGGAGTTTGAATTTTAGCACTGAACCCCTTGAGGCCGACCTTGAAACATTTAACTCCGAAGTTCCTTTAGATAATTCTGATGCAGCTATTTTTCAAAAAATCGTGGCTGGTAGAAAGATGAAAATTAGAGATATTATTACCAAGAGGGCTTTGAGGGACGCATTTCTGTCTGTTGGTGCCGCCCAAGCTTTTTGTGGGTCTCCTTTTCTAGATAAACTCATGATACTTTGTATTTTGCCTCCTTTATTTGTAATAATTTTTTTCTTTGAGGACTTATGATGTTGTGCCAACTGCAGATATGGAGCTTGACCTGGATGCCTACTTTGAGGTCTTGCGAGAGAAGACTGACATGAGAGACTCATCGGAGGAGGTGTTTGTACGAAGGGTCGAGGAGGAAGGCTTACCCGTAGAGGTCCATACAGACAGGGACTCTGAAGAAAACCTATCGGGAGAGGCCCGTACGGACAAGGTCTATGAGGAAGACCTATCTGGAGAGGTCCGTACAGACAGGGTGTATGAAGAAGACCTATCCGGGGAGGTCCGTTCGAATAGGGTCTATGAGGAATGCCCATTCGGAGAGATCACCCCGCAAAACGGATTTGCCCACTTTGCAGGATCGTACGGGGGTTTTGCTTTCCAAGCCTCAACGGAGATTTCCAATGGCCCGTTTCTAGGGGTGGCAACGTCCTCTGCAAGCCCTACCCCAGAGGCCATAGCCCTAAGCCGTAAAAGGAAAAGCTGCTATGAACACCCTTCAGGGGACTCTGCACAGGTATTGATCGAGCAAGCTAGGATCTTTGCTCAATGTATCCCGAAAGATCCTGCCCTTCCGGTGGAAACCAGGCAACAAAGTCTCAGTCGGGTTCTGGGTTTGATAACACAGGTGCGGCTGTCACTTCCCTTTTCTTACTTGGTGTGTTTCGTTGTTTAATCTCCTTCTTATATTTTTTGTTTGTAGACCTTGGTTGCCAGCGTGGAAGCCTTAGACTTTGAAGAGACTATGGGGGCGCAAGACCAACATTTTGCGGAGGAATGGCAGAAGGAAAAAGGGGAGTTAAAATTGGAGAGAGACAACCTCCTCCGTGAGGTAGAGACTTTAATGCGTGAGCAAGCTGTGTCTAAAGAGGTGACAAAATCTAAGGAGGATGAAATTGCAGCTCTCAAAATGGAACTGGAGAAATTGGGCAGTGAGCTAGTCCTAGAGAAGAAAGAAGTGGTTGCCCTCCAAGAGGAGGCTGCTAAGGCAAGACATGATCGTGCCCTTGCTGAAGAAAAAATTGTTGTTGACATCCGAAACGCGAAGGAGGAAGCGATCATGGCCTTTCGATCTTCTGAAGAATTTCGTTTAGAAATTTCCAGGATGGCAGCAACTTCAGGCAAAGCGCTGAGGTCCCTCTTTATTAAGAAAATCAAAGAAATCAACCCAGCTTATGATGTAGGCTTATTGCGGGGTTTTCCAAGTCAAGATGCCGTCAAGGCTGCTCTTGAAGAGAGCAAGCGCAATAAGTAGAGAGCAATATCCTCTTGCCTTACCCCCTGTTTTATGAGAACGTTGATCATGTTTATTATATATTTTCTTTTTTTTTTTTTTTTGGAACCTTCATTGAGTTACTCCGCTTGTTAGACTTTACGGTTTGATGTCCTTATTTCATGGGAACTTTTATCAAGTTACTCCATTGTTAGACCTTGCGGTTTGAGGTCCTTATTTCATGGGAACTTTTATCAAGTTACTCCATTGTTAGACCATGCAGGTGGGGTATTTGGTGATTAATACACCTCAACTCTTTCCCGGAAAAAGAGTTTTTTTTTTTTTTAATTTTTGAACTTGACCTCGACAAGTAAGGACAATACGGAATTCTTGGAGGGATGCAGTAGGTCCTCTCAAAGACAACATCTGAGGGCTTGGCCCTTTTTAGTTTTTATTGTTGCAAGCCCTCTTTGCTACTCATTGATATCCTTCCATTCTAGGATTTTTAAATTGGCTCATGCATAGTCCGTGTTAGGACATTTTATTCATTTTACCACTTCTTCTCGTCCCTTTTTGGGAGACCTTCATTTTGGGGCCTTAAGGTTCAAACAAAGTTGCCCTTCATAGGCATCTGAGTGAAGTTCCTAGGGCCTCGGCTTCTTAGAGGCTTCTTCGGCCGGCGAGAGTCCTTCTTTTAAGCACCATATGAAGGTGGTTTTGTTGTGAAGCTCCTAGGAAACTTGCGTAAAAAAAGCTTATTCAAATGTTTCCCAAAAAAAACTTGAGCAAAGAACAGAAATCTTGTCTCTTATTGAATTCAAACGGGGACCATGGTGAGTCCTTATTTGCACAATTATAAGGTAGTAATTTTAAAAAGGGAAAAGATTAAGGCAAAAAGAAATAGATGAAAGGGAGATATTATCTGGTAAGAAACCTCGAGGCCACAGATGCTAGGCGTAGAACTTCTTCAAATTATCCATGTTCCATGTGTGGGGCAACAGACGTCCGGTTTTAGGGTTACGCAGCAAGTAGGAGCCCTGATATTTTTCTTCTTCGACCTGATAAGGTCCTTCCCAATTAGGGCTTAGTTTGTTGGCTTTTGGACCACTTGCTTCCACCCTTCGAAGGACCAGGTCCCCTGGCTGGACTGGACGAAATTTAACTCTCTTGTTGTAGTACTTGGCAATCCTTTGTTGGTAGGCCAATGTTCTCAGCATGGCTTCCTCCCTGGTCTCCTCCCTTGTGTCCAGCACACATGCCAGCAACCCATCATTTTTCTCTTCATCAAATACACGAACCCTTAAACTTGGCTCAACTATCTCCGAGGGGACTACTGCCTCTGCCCCATACGCCAAGCTAAATGGAGTTGCACCTGTGGCTGTGTTCGGAGTAGTCCTAATGCCCCACAGAATCTCAGGGAGGAAATCGGCCCACTTGCCTATTTTGTCATCTATTTTCTTCTGGAGGGCCTTTTTGATGGTGCGGTTAGTCTTTTCCACCAGCCCATTAGTTTGGGGGTGTGCTACCGAAGAGAATCGTAGCTTGACCTTTAACTCGTCTGCAAATTCCTTAAAAGACTTACTGTCAAACTGCTTACCATTATCACTCATGATGACCCTTGGTATCCCGAAGCGAAAGATGATATTCTTCTTTACAAAGTCCTGAATAACGCGGGTAGTGATCTTGGCCACAACTTTTGCTTCCACCCATCTTGTGAAATAATCCACTTCCACTATCACGTACTTTCTCTGACCACTAGCTTTGGGGAAGGGTCCAAGTATGTCAATACCCCATTGAGCAAATGGACATGGAGTGACAAGGGTACTGAGGAGGCTTGCCGGTTGATGGGGTATGTTGGCGTGTATCTGACATTTTTCACATTCCTTGACATACTCCTTCACATCCTTCCAGATGGTGGGCCAAAAATACCCTTGCCTCAAGACCTGATGTACCATGGTTTGGTACCCCGGATGATTTCCACATACCCCATGGTGTACTTCCTCCATCACGAGCCTTGCACCATCGGGTGTCAAACATTTTAGCAGAACCCCTGTGACTGACCTTTTGTATAAGTCCCCCATCTGTACCGTATATCGAGCTGCTTGTCTTATCGTTTTGCGAGCTTCGACAGGGTTAGAAGGCACAATTCCCTCGGAAATATACCGCCTAATCGGGTCTATCCACGAATTCTCAGCAAGGATGGGGAGGACTTGTTCCCTTCCGATTGAAGGGTACTCGAGAGTAGCTCGAATCACCTTTGATGGCGATATGCTACACATCCCCATCTTGGCGAGGATGTCAGCTTTCTGATTTGCTGACCGGGGTATTTTGACGACCTCGAAACTGTCCAAGGTTGAACGTGTTTCGCCTATCTTTGCTAGATACTTCCTCATGGTCTCATCCTTAGCCTCATAGTTCCCGTTGATCTGTTCAACTATCAGCTGGGAATCGCTAAAAATTTTGATGGAGGTAGCACCCATTCCTTTTGCCAACTCCAGGCCTGTAAGCAAGGCCTCATATTCAGCCTGATTATTTGAGGCTGGCCAAGCCAATTTGAGGGAGAACTCAAATATTTCTTTGTGAGGGGTCGTGATTATGATGCCGGCACAGCTCCCGTCCTTGGTCGATGAGCCATCCACATGTAGGATCCACTCTTCTCGTCTTTTATCAGATGTGGGCACTCCTTCCAATACAAAGTCAGCCAAAACTTGCCCTTTGAGTGCAGCCCTGGGCAAGTATTCTATATCATAAGCGCTTAACTCCACGGCCCAATTGGCAAGTCGTCCCGAAATGTCCGGCTTGTGAAGGGCCTTTCTCACAGGGTGATTAGTGTAGACCCGTATGGCATGGCCTTGGAAGTACGGCTTTAACTTCCGTGCCGCCACTGTGACCGCGTAAGCTGCTTTTTCTGCAATGGTATAGCGCACCTCAGCCCCCACCAAGGTCTTGCTCACGTAGTAGACCGGTTGTTGCTTCCCGTTCTCTTCTCTCACTAGTACGGCACTTACTGCTTCCGTACTTACAGCAATGTACAAAGTCAAAACATCACCTGGCCTTGGAGTCATCAAGACAGGGGGAGTTGATAAAAAACTTTTAAGTTCTTGGAATGTCTGACTACATTCGTCGGTCCACCTAAACTCCTTCTGACTTTTCAGGAGGCGAAAGAAGGGTTTGTATTTTTCAGCTGACCTACTCATGAACCGTGTCAAGGCTGCAATCCGCCCTGTTAACTCTTGGACCTCCTTAAGACAGGTTGGCTCCCGCATCGACTGGATTGCTGCGATTTTATCCGGGTTGGCCTCAATACCGCGTTCCGTGAGCATGAACCCTAAGAATTTTCCACTAGGGACCCCAAAGACACACTTAGCTGGGTTGAGCCTCATACCATGCTCCCTGAACCGATCAAAGACCCACTGAAGTGCTTCTACGTGCTCCTCCTGCGTGGCACTTTTAACGACTATATCGTCAACGTACACCACTGTAAGTTTCCTAAGAGCAATATGACTCTCATACAAAGGCTCATAAAGCAGCGGAAAGATAGGAAACTACCCTAGAACCACATGTGAGGCTACAAAACCAAATAACAATTTTACTTACTTGGAGATTAGGATCTTTCACCTAATTATAAGTATAGAACCAGCAAGAGCAGGATGAAAACGTCCCCTCCTCTACGGTATCAAGTGTGTTTTGGGGTGCAAGTGCTCTTGCTTCTTTCACAAAGAAGAAGAGTGTTTTCAGAGTGTTTTGGGTGCTGCAAAAACGTGGTCAATGGCTGAACATAGAGATGAAATAATCTGATCACCATTAGCACCAAAACACCATCAATTAGTGGAGTAAGTGGCCAACACACATGGCCCCATGATAATGACTCTCACTCATCATGCTTCCACTAAATGACCAGACATAAAACACTCACTCAAGCACTAACTCAGGTCAATAATTCTGCTAATTATTGTCCCAAAACGACCCTGGTTCAACCACGGTCCAACCACGGTCCAACCACGGTTCGACCGCCTGCCCGAATCAACGGTTCTATGTGTGTGACCCTGTAGGCACTTGTAACGTCCGGCAATGATTGTAAAATCTCATTTTACAATCATAAACAAAGAGCGGCGTCTAGCAACACATCATTGCTACCCGAACGACAAGATCATTACTGATTCTCTATGCCTCGGAATATGTCATCGTCCTTTCGTC